>LPNX010471999.1:586044-618164 GCA_001517045.1 Pseudotsuga menziesii | reverse complement strand
AATCTGAAAGTGAATATGCAATGTGCATGTATGGATCATTGGATCATGATGTATCATGTGAGTCATGTGACTGTGACATGTTTCAGTTTTATTTTTAATATGTATTATATATATATATTATTAATAATTATATATATTATATAATATAATATATATATATATATAGTACCCCCGACGTACCGAAGTACCCTGTTTCAAAAAGTGTCGTACCCGTACCAGTACCCGTACCCGTACCCACGTTTCCTGGCAACATAGTCTTTTACCTGTTGGGCTCTGCTCTGCTAATGCAAATCAGACCTTAAATTTATATCAATCCGGGTCAGTAAGCTTAGAGGCATATCCAAGTTTTAGGACTTAGAGCTAGACTTGTTTGGAAAATCTAATTATCTGTGAAATAAACCTACTGGCAAATTAAAAATACTGTAACTTTAAAGATGCAAAAATCCTTTTACAGGGACAGCTTCATTTGTTTCTTTTCAAGTACACAATAATCTATTTATGAAAACAATCTATTTGTAAAAGCAATAAAAATAATTAAACAACAACTCTAACCCTAAGATACAGACTACAAGGCTCTGCCTAATATGCCAGCGCTGAATGAACAATTAACCATTAAATTCCCTTACAAGAAAGTGTTCATAATTTATAATTGCTCTAGACACTTCATCATTAAATAAGCAACGATATATAGCATACAGAAATCGTGGTTTAAACCGTCCCTTCAGTATTTATCCAATAAAAGAACAGAGCTTAAAAAATGCAAGTGATGTGCAGCACATGAAATCGTAGCCTGAACTATTCAAATGAGATAACAGAGCCTTTTATAAAATCGATTAAAAACTAGCTGAATTCGTTCTGCAATAATAAACTAAATACTACAGGAATTAACACATACCAATGGCACAATCTAAATTGCTTACATCAAATCAAATCGCTGCAAACATCCAAATCGCATTCACTGGCAATGTAAGGGTGTGTGAACTCAACAATGGGGGCCCTCCAGTGCCTTGTTCCACACACAATTGAAGATTTACAGAACTTAAACTCTAAATGTATTCACCATAAATTGATTACACAATAAAACCACGCAGTTCAGAAACACTATGCGTTTCTCCCCAAAAAGTGATGATTTCTTCATTGTTTTGTGAAGTACTTATACAAATTTAAAAGAAAACTGGAAATGCTATAATCCTGGAAACTAATTAATGAACATAGACATCAAGATCCTCTATCAGATCCGTGAGACTCAACAAAATCAGAGCTACCCTTCTTTTGTGCTAAGTGGTAGCACAGGTGGTCGCCTTTGACTGCGGTTGACTTGACACCTGTGAGAGCCATATCAGCTATCCGTTGGAAATTCATCCATCCTTGGACACTGAGGATCTTCCCTCCATCTTCCAGTTCCTACCTAGCTGTCCTACAAATGCTCAACTTTGGAGATAATACGGGAAGTTAGCACATCCCGTAATCTGAATAAAAATCTTAGTTAAAATGCTTAAAAAGTCTCAAAACTCAATTTATTAGAAAGCAATGACATTATACCTCTTAACCAAGGTTCATGGGTGAACTTTAAAGCTTTTCTAATCAATATGAAGGTTTTATGAAGGGAAATGAAAGATATCTAAGTGGCAAAAAGAGATCAAAATGGTGCCCAACATTACCCATACCTTTTTATGTTCCTTTTCTAAACCCTGTTGAGTTCCTGTAGAGACTATCGTTCTACAGTCTTTGGCCATATGTCCAAAGTTGTTGCAATTGTAGCATTCAATCTCAAATCTCAGGAGACCAAATCTATTATTAATATTGCTTGGCCATCTGGGGATTCCATAGTTGCTCCTATTGTCTAAATTTAATCTTCTTACACAATTTACAGCTTTGTGTCCAAATTTTTCACATAAAAAACAATATCCATAAAATAAATATCCATACCTAGGATTAAAGGGTCTTCTTGGAGGAGTGGTCTTCCAAAAGGCTTGTCTTTCTGGGGCATTTGGTTTTCTAGTTGTACCTTGGATCTTTCTTCATTTACAATCTCTTCCTTTGCTTCGTTTTTGGTTGCCATAGAGCTCAAGGTTTCATCACCGTGCTTTTTGTATCCCAAACCTGACTTGTCATAAAATGCCTTGGATAGAGAAGAGGATACAGTGCCAGTGAAGGTGTGATGTTTATACAATGAACTAGTGGCATGATTATTACACAAGTCAGAAATTGTGAATTGTTTGAAGTAGTTACATAGTCCAAAACTGCTAGCTGTTGGAGTCATCAAGAGTTGAGGATGTGTTGAACCTACAACATAAAAAAAAAAACAGCTACAGTGGACAACTACAGAACTTGTGAGGCATGTGTGAAACCTTCAGTGCAGATCTTGAAAAGTCTGGAGCAGATTTGGACTTGTAACTGTGTGAGATTGTAGTTGATTTATGCATGAAGTTTTCACATTGTTTAAAGGTAACATCAATCGCCACATATTGGTTGCATGAATAGTCAGTAATTGGAAGTAGTTCACAGTTGATGACTGCTTGGCATTTAATTGATTGATTTAGTTGATTTAATAGTACAACAGTCAAAGACTAGTACAACAACCTTGATGATAATGACAGCCTCGGCATGTCAATGACAATAATGTGTAATGACAGTGACTGGCGACATACTATGATAGCCTTAAGAGACAATTGTTTGAAGTGACATAGAGCAGATCCTTGAAGTCTTGACTTGAGTAGAGAAGACTCCTTGACATCTTGGCATGAGCAGTGTATAAGCAGACTCCTTGGATGACTTGACTAATAGAGCAGTAGTGATCTGAAAATGATAACAGTAGTTGATGACTTGTGATAGCAGCGACATTAACTTTGATTTGACAATGACATCCATGATACGACAAAGATTGCTCTGACTTAACAGTGATTTGTGACAGCTGATTGACAGAATGATGATTAAGGCAGCAGAAAGATAGTACTGATGACATGAATGAAGATGTGCTCAAAAGATTATGAAGTCATGGACAGTATGATGATAAATTGTTGATATTCTTTCTGACATAATGCTCTTGGACATAATGAAGAGGACAGAGACAAGTTGCTGAAGAGTTAATGTGACTGTATGAAGAAGTGTTGATGAATGCTCCTTGAAGAGGTGCTGAAGTGGACTAGAGACAAGTTCTGGTCTGATATGACAGTGACACGTATGAAAGTGTGTTGAGACAATGAGCTTTAACTGTAAATGCAAGCTTGACTTGCATCTGAGGTTAGGATCAGTGTTACAAATATCGTGTCGGCGAATATATCGCCAAGGGTCCAAAAAGAAATTATCGGATTTATCGGCAAACATCGGCAATATATCGGCAAAATAAATAATACAAAAATATAAAAAAATACAAAAAAAAGAAAAAATTCACAGTATACTTGAAAAAATCGCCAAAAATCGCCAAAAATCAGCAAATATCACCAAACATCGGCAAATATCGTGATAAAATCGGCAAATATCGCAAGAAAATCGGGAAAAATCGCCAAAAAAAATCAGGAAAATATCGGGGCGATATTTGCCGATTTTATCACGATATATCGCGATGTTGCCAATACATCGGCGATATTTGTAACACTGGTTAGGATACCTCAAACCCTTCTTAGCAGGGTCTAAGAAAACCAGGCAGGGTCCTGGATGAAGAGTAGGTGCTCTTTGTATCAGTAGGTGCTGATTTTACCTCACGGTTGTAGCCGTTCCAAAACAAATACAAAAGATTACAAAATCATATGGTGTTGTATTCTCTTGTGCTATGGTTCTTGTTATGACTTCATGATTCAGATGCTTATGATTTATAAATGATGAAGTGATAGATGTTTATGAAATGATTATGCAAATGGTAGAATAATGCATTGATGAATTAGTTGTTGATTATTAAAATTGAAAAAGTAATAAAGATTGCACACACATATTCACCCCCCCCCCTCTCTATGTGCCTGGCGTGTCTAATAGGCCGTACTATTCCGTACAGCTGCCAGCGTGACCGTACGGATTCCGTACAGCAGTCGTACAATCGTATGGATTCGCACGTGTGAGGCCATACACTCTCGCAGGGGGTGTCTAGGTTTAGCCGGGGGTTTGTCCGGTGATTCTGCCGTGTAGCTGCATTCACCAGGGTTCGGTGAATTTGCAGTGATTGAAACGTTCCATATTTTCTCATAATAAAATCTATATCTGACTGCTGCACCGGTTTTCCTATCTTGGGATTTTCCGGGGGTTTCCATACCCAAAATGACTGTCATTTTTATGTTGTGATGTTGTGAGTTATTTCTCGGTTTAATATTCCACTGCATACTGTAAAAGATATTCATGTGTGGTTATCAGTAGATATTTTGAATGCACTATTAAGCCCTAGTTGAATATTAAAGGAAAATTTACAATAACTTCTCCAGAAAGTTTTCTGACCTGTGTACTATTGCTGAGATTATCTGATATTTAAAGATTTATGGTTGCTCTTTAATATGATTATGGGGTTTATCTTTGACTTGGTTTTAGTACAAAAGCTATTGTTATTTGTTATTAGAACTCTAGGTCTGTTTTCCAATTCATTGTTGTTATCTCAGTACTTACTAGGCCTACTGTTACAGTTTTACACTGTACAAACCACTGTTATTGCAACTCTTGGCATCCATAACAACAGGAACCCTAACAAACCATTCTCATCTACTGTCATGAGTTTTGTCTTCATAACTGACATAACAGAGTTACAAATAAGAGTCGCATTAGTATCAATCTATCAGATATCAATTTAGGTTCTTAACACAAACTCATATGAGTCAACTTCCCATGTATGGGATGTTAGAAAAACCGGATGGCAAAGAAATACCAATAAGCAATAAACAAGATGCAAATATTAAAACACATTACAAGACAAACACAAATATAACGTGGTTCACCCAAGATGGGCTACGTCCACACAGAAATTGCTAGTCCTTTATTATTATTCCGTCCAACAAAATGAAGGGATACAACCTGCAGCAACCCCGTTGCACTTCCTCTTCACTCTCTCACAATCTCTCTCACACAATCACAAAGATCGCTTTTACAATGCTACAATACAATACGCAATCGTATTACAATGATTTTCTTTTATAGGGGGATTACCATGGGAAAATACCACGGGTCACCCAATACCATGGGCCCGTTAACTGTTGGCCAACAAACATCCCAAAAAATTCCTTTCAAGGGCTTCGCCCTCGAACCCCCGCAAGGGGACGATATCCCCCCACACACCCCTATTGGGACGAGTGTACAGTAAAACTGGAGTACAAACACAGTTGAACAATAAGTTATAACATTTTTGAATCTGGAGATCAGGCTCCAAAACATTTTATAAGTTATAACATTTTATGCTGTAATATGTTGTAATAGGTGTTCCTTCCTTGTTCAGTATACCCTCTAATGCTCTAAAGTTTGTAAATTATCCAAACCATGTTCAAGCACTGCATATTTCTAAGATCAACTATCAACATTTCTAATGAGGTCATTTGTCATGGTTCTCTAATTTGACCCCTTTTAACAGCATTTTTTATCAAGTTTATTTGGCTTATACCAAGTGCAACAAGAATGCCTAGAGTTATGCACAAAAGCTTCAGGGACAGATATTAATGCTTTTAGAGTGACCAAGCATTACTTTGCAAGCAAAAAAGACATATGGTAGACAATAATGAAGTTGGAAGCCAGAATTTCTTAACTATCTGTTAGATTTGAGTACCAAGAGCTTTAAGGGAGGTGTTACATTAGTCTACATGTTGAAGAGAATAAGAAAGGAAGGAAAGGAAGTTCCATTTGTTTCTTTGTTTTGGCATAAATTGATGATGCATGTATCCATATTTTCCAGGGTTGTGCAACTATTTCAACTGTAGTTTCATGGGCATTTCAGCGAGAGGGCCTTTATATCTGCTATAAATTTTTGCTTAATGATGTATGCATTTGTTTTATAGGCTTGTAAGGTTTGTCCTTTCCCATTGAAAGCAAGTACAACTGATTTGTAAAGGATCAGGAAAGAAAAGAGAAAATGCCATGTTGGCATGATGTGAGTCTAACTACCAACAACCAGATAATGGACAATTCTTGGCCGTGAGAAAGCACAAGAAGGAAAGAAAAGGGGCCATCATTGCAGTAGGATAGGAGAGAAAGAATAGAGTGTTCACGACGTCCTCTTCTAGAGACCCAAAGCTGTGATACAGAGATTAGCAGAACAGAGGATTCACAACATCCGACTGTGAAAGCTCAAAACTGAAAGCAACAATTGGCAAGTGGGTAACAGACTGTTTTCTACTGTAACACATATCATCTTTTGTTAATATATATTGCAATTTTTTTCCCGAAAGGTTTTTTCTCATAGTTGCATGGGTACCGCTCCCAAGATTTTAGCAACCCGTTTCCGACATTTCCCCGCTCCTGGGAGCTTGGGAGCTAGTACAAAACGTCCCTTTTTTTATGGGAGCTTCTTTGGGAACTCGGGATATTTTTGGGAGATTTTTGGGAGCTTTTTGGGAACTTGCTTTTGCCGCTCCACATGGTCGGGAGCTTGTAGAAACTCCCTGTCTGTTTAGGAGCTTCTGGGAGCTCCTAAACAGACAGGGAGTTTCTACAAGCTCCCGACCATGTGGAGGCCAAAATCATAAGAAAAGTGTTGAAACTCAATTGAATGATTGTTGTTTATTGTGACAAGAAATCACCAGTAATAAAAATTTCAATTGAATCTATCAATAATGCCATTTTTTATTTTCAAGGTTATATGAATAAAGAGGGCCCACACCTCTTAAATGTTTGGATCCATTCACACTCAAAATATAAGTTGCAAGTGTACTTAAGTGAATACAAATGGATCTTTCTACAATACTAAGATATTGAATAGCTTTAATTCATTGATACTTCGACACATCTCAAAAAACAATGGTGACCGTGCAACATTGAATGAGATGAACTTGAGGTAGAAAAAGAATGCAATGGTGAGGTCTACATCTTCACGCACCTCTTGTTGGAAAATCTTGTCCATTGGACCACTTGAAGATGGCCTCTTTCATGCTAGATGTGTATCAACTCTACTAGGTGGAAATGGAGGCCGAATGGTAGAGGGTTTCCTTAAGAATGGAAGAGGATCCTCATCTTTTTTCTTGCTTGTTGCTGCTACATTGCCTAAGCCTTCTTGATCCTCCTTTTCCATTTCTCTCCTTTGGGTAACACTCACACCTTTACATGAAGAAATCCCACAAGAAGCAAGGCCCAACAAATGGCACTTAACTCGGTAGTATATGCTCTTAAACTCATTCTTGCAAAAATTGCAAGTCCAAGACACATTGCCTCCCCCACCTAGCTTTGCCCCAGGCCCTTCTCTCCTAGTCACATACCTCCACAAAGGGTATTTCTTCTCTTGAGCTTGTTGTCTTGCTAAAATAGGGTTCAATGGAGCATGAGCTCCACTAGCAGCAGATGGAGCACTAGCAGGGGGAGTAGAAGAGCTTGTGTTTGAAGGAATAGGAGGGGAGACAATAGATGGGGCATTTCTCCCTTTCCTTTGCCCTTTAGCTCCTGCCCTAGCTGAATGAGACATTGTTATTCTTGTTTGATGGTTGAGATTGCAATCCACCCAACCAAATCCACCTTCAATGGACTTTAACACCCATCCAAAGCCTTCAAATCCTCTTCACCTACAAAAAAACAACTCTTTGAGCTCTCCCAACATTTGCAAATGACAAAATACAAGTGAAAATTCGTTTTTAAAGAGGGATCAACTGTCTTTTTTTCAATTTGTGTGTCCTGTTTTCGAGACACGCGTGTCCAAACACGGGACACGCTGCATAGACGTGTCGGACACGCACTATCAGCGTGTCCGTGTCTGACACGTGGACATGAGACACATAGCCCAAAAGGAGCGTGTCAGATTTCTTAGATTCGAAGTAAGTAGTAGTTACAATAAAAAAAATGCAGAGGCATCCAAATACTAAGCACTCTTAGGAGAAATAATATAGATGGAGTTGGAACAAGGAATTAGAAAAAGATTGAATCGTATGAATTATGAAGCTATTGGTGCTTCGTACACATGTATGCAATCTGCCTTTACAAACTCGTACAATGGGATTTGTATAATGTGGACCTAGAGGAGTGAGCAAATTTAAAAGGATAGTATTTCATGACATTACTAGAGATTTAAGAGGATAAAATAGTTTAAGCTATGAAATTAATCAATTATGTTTTTTAACTCTATTTTTTTAAATATATTTTAAAAAATTATATATATCATTGTCACTCCCAACCCTACATTTCCTGCAAGTTTGGGTGAAGCTTCTAGTCGTACCGGATACTCGTACCCGCATACCCAACGTACCCTCGTTCCGGAAACTTGTGCAACATAGGATTTTCTCCAGTTTAAAAAACAACAGTGTATAAATGGTTGTTCACTGTGCTCATTTCTTTTTTTCTATGTTGTTATTTTGGGTTTTCAGTTAAAGAATTGTTAGTGCAAGTAAATGACAGCTGCATATAATTATGGTAAATAGCCACAAAAATAAAACCCACGACAAGGGAAGGCCCAGGAACAGAGATTGTTCTTCTATTCACTGTAAGTTTTTTGGGGTGTTACTGTGCACCTGTTAGAGGCTCTATTTAAGTCACTCTATGGCTCCCCTGTTAGTCCTGCAGATTATATTGAATGCAGACACTGAAGACAACAATAAAAAATGACAAAGGTTCAATGCGTATTGTGTCTGTTACAACCTCACTTGTATGGGGTGACTTGATTATCATGTATATGTAATTTCCATCATATCTCGCAATTCCACAGATGAGATCTATGGTTTTCCATTATACACTTGACAAAGACACTTCCAACTAGCTCAGAGATACTTCCAATCTAATCAATTCACTTTACCACTTCACAGAGACAGATAGGGGCATCCAATTGGCATCAATGTCTGGCATCAATGTCATGAAATATCCTCTCTATGTGACTTACAACAAAATGCTTTCTTGTGTGTGGACATAACATTAGAAGCTCAAAAGTGTTATTTTATAATGGCTCATGCACCCTCAACATTGTTTTAGTAGCTTAGGGGCATCATGGTGTGGTTATAATTTTTATTTTCTCAACCAGATTAAGCGTATGACTTTAGAGGATTAGGTTTGCCCCTAGGGATTTAAGCATGCATGACCCTCACTTCTTGTGATTTACAACATTTTACCTAGCCATTTTTCATGTCATGCCAATTCACTCATTTCCATAACGTCCCCCTTTCACAATTAATTAATTATGTGTCACGTTCTAAAGTTTCTATATATTATTCCTGTGTGTGATGACTAAATTAAAGTCGAAAGAGTCAAAGTACTCTAGGGGAAATGAAATTAGATAATGATAAGTATGAGCTATGGCCCCTTGCAAAAAAGTCATAATTCTATGTCTCAACTTATTAAAGCTAAATCAAAGGAAAGGGACCAATGTTCAAAAAGAAAAATAAATAAAGGATCGTAAAAAATAGGGCAAGGAAAGGGTAACTCATGAAGGAATAATTATCTTCCAAAGGAACACATATGGATGAAAATTATTAGATCCTAACTAAATGAAAGACTTGAAACTTAGACACCCTCTTATGATGGTTAATTCGTGAACCCCTTTTCTCTCACTTTACAATTAATTTCTTCACATTCACTTCATTACCTTCACCTTGCTTATATTACTTAGTCATAGAGGTGTCACATGAAATCTAGATCAATTATGATTGCACCATGGTATTTCTAAGCAAAGTATTAAAAATTGGCCAAACCAGAATCGGAACCAGCCAGTTCACCGGTTCGGAACCAAACCGAGTCAAACCGGTAAGTTAACCGGATCGGGGACCGGTTAGTTACTGAACCGGCCGGTTTGGTACCGAACCGGCTGGTTTGGTACCGAACCGGTCCGGTTCGGTAACTAACCGGTCCAACCGGCCGAGTTCGAGCCTGACCACTCCGGTTTGGTAAATGTCAATTTTTTTTATTTTTTACTTTGTTTATTTTATTTTTTAAATTTTAACTAACCTATTCCCTACCCTAGGTCCTAACCCATCCCATTCCCTAACCTAACTACCCAACACAACTACAAAATACAACTATCGGTCGAGATCATTACCTTTGTCCTTTACTGCCGATGCCATCAGTTCATATAGGTGTAGATGCTGAGAGAGCAGTGCCAGGCATGGCAAGCACTAGCCGATCAGGACCTCGTACTTATAGTCGTCGACGACGTCGACATTCATCCAGTACTACTACTTCATTAGCAGATGACTTTGATCCTGAGGAGCCCGAGACTGAGCCAGATCATGATGCATTTGCTAGTCCTTCTGGTTCTTCTTCTAGTTCTAGTTCTAGCAGTGGTGCTGAGTTTGATGATGATCATTGATGATGTATTATCATTTATGTAGTTGATTATGTAGCATGTTTTTTGGACTCTCCAGGCCATATAGCCTTTACTATATAGGGCCTAGCCGCCTAGGCCTCATGGATTATGTATTTTGTTCTAGTATCTTAGATATGTTACATGTATTATCATTTATGTATTGCACAAAGTACAGTCACGGACTTTAGATTACAGTGCATTTTATGCCATTTTGATATATTGACTCTTATATGGTATATACATGAGCAGATTTTGGTTAATTTGTCTTCAATGCCTTGGAATCATGGATTATAATCTTGAAAATGTTGTTTTCCTTTAAAATTTAAATATTTGATGTATTTTTTAGCAAACCGATTCATTAAATTCAAATCAGCCGATTTATGACCGATTCATTACCGATTCCGATTCCGATTCCGAGTTGACCCTCGACCGATTCCGAGTCCGATTCCGATTTTTAAAACTATGTTTCTAAGCTTATATGGGCAATTGATTAAATGAGTTATTAAAAAAGTGCACATAATAGTCTTTTATGATAATGTTTGCATTTAATTAAGTGTTTTGTTAAATTATACTTTATGATGTCTAACACTAAGTTGATTTTACTAGATACACCTCCTAGGCGGTGTGCCCCCTTCTCCATGCACATGTGGGGCTACATGAGGTATATTCCATCATCATTAGAGAGCGCCAACCCTCTTGGAGCATTTGGATGAACTATCATGAACTTCGATGACATATGGACCATTGCCCTAAGTTTGATGAAAGTTATTAGCCCCTAACTAAAGCAAAGACTTGGAACTCAAATACCTTATCACGATAGTTAATTCACGAACCCATTTTCCCTCACTTTACAATTAATTTCCTCCTCATTACATTACCTTCACCTTGCTTATAAACTTAGGAAGTTTACTTAGTCTTAGGAGTGTCAAATGAAATATGGATCAATTATGATTGCACCATGGTAGTTCTAAGATTACTTGGGCAATTAATTAAAAGAGTTATTAAAAAAGTGCACATTATAGTCTTTTTGTTAATGTTTGCATTTAATTAAGTGTTTTGTTATATTATATTTTGTGATGTCTAACACTTGGTTGATTTACTAGATACATGTTGTCTTCTTCTAGGTGGTGTGCTCCCTTCTTCATGCACATGTGGAGCTTCATGATGTATATTCCATCATCATTAGAGAGGGCCAACCCTCTTGGAGCTGGCATGAACTTTGACCACCTTCTTGATCATATTTGGACCACTGCATAGAGTTTGATGAAAATTATTAGCCCCTAACCAAAGAAAAGACTTGGAACTTAAACACCCTCTCATGATAGTTAATCCACGAACCCCATTTCCCTCACTTTACAATCGATTTCCTCTTCATTACATTGCGTTCACTTCATTACCTTCACCTTGCTTATAAACTTAGGAAGTCTACTTGGTCTTAGCCTGGTGTCAAATGAAATATGGATCAATTATGATTGCACTATGGTAGTTCTAAGATTACTTGGGCAATTAATTAAAAGAGTTAAAAAAAGTGCACATAATAGTCTTTTTGTTAATGTTTGCATTTAATTAAGAGTTTTGTTATATTATACTTTATGATGTCCAACACTTGGTTGATTTACTAGATACATGTCTTCTTCTAGGTGGTGTGCTCCCTTCTTCATGCACATGTGGGGCTTCATGATGTATATTCCATCATCATTAGAGAGGGCCAACCCTCTTGGAGCTGGCATGAACTTTGACCACCTTCTTGATCACATTTGGACCATTGCATAGAGTTTGATGAAACTTATTAGCCCCTAACCAAAGAAAAGACTTGGAACTTAGACACCCTCTCATGATAGTTAATCCACGAACCCCTTTTCCCTCACTTTACAATCAATTTCCTCTTCATTACCTTCACCTTGATTACTTAGTCCAAGGGGTGTCACATGAAATCTGGATCAATTATGATTGCACCATGGTAGTTCTAAGATTGTTTGGGCAATTAATTAAATGAGTTATTAAAAAGTGCACATAATAGCCTTTTATGTTAGTTTGCATTTTATTTCAGTGTTCTGTTAAATTATACTTTATGATGTCTAACACTCGATTGAGTTTACTAGATACATGTTGTCTTCTCCTAGGTAGTGCACCCCCTTCTTCATGGACATGTGGGGCTTCATGAGGTATTATTCCATCATCATTAGAGAGGGCCAACCCTCTTGGACCATTTGGATGAGTTGTCATGAACTTTGACCACCTTCTTGATGACATTTCAACCATTGCACAAAGTTTGATGAAAATTATTAGCCCCTAACTAAAGGAAAGACTTGGAACTTAGACACCCTCTCATAATACTTAATTCGTGAACCCCTTTTCCAACACTTCACAATTAATTTCCTCTTCGCTACATCACATACACTTCATTACCTTCACCTTGCTTATAAACTTAGGAAGTTTATAAACTTTATAAACTTATTCTAAGGGGTGTCACGTGAAGTTTGGATCAAATATGATTGGACCATGGTAGTTCTAAGATTATCTGGGCAATCAATTAAATGATTTGTTAAAAAATGCACATAATAGCCTTTTATGTTAATGTTCGCATTTTATTTAAGTGTTCTGTTAAAACATACTTTATTATGTTTAACACTCGATTAAATTTACAAGATACATGTTGTCTTCTCCTAGGTAGTGCATCCCCTTCTTCATGGACATGTGGGGCTTCATGAGGTATATTCCATCATCAATAGATAGGGTCAACCCTCTTGGACCATTTGGATGAACTGTCATGAACTTTGACCACCTTCTTGACACATTTGGACCTTGTGCTCGATCTTCTAGATTAAACTCTGTTAAAGATTAAACATGATCAAAGAAGGTGGACCATCGCACAGAGTTTGAGGAGTTAGTTAGAGGGGCACTATCAGCTGAGCACGAAAATCAAGGTGCTGCACAAAAATCGAAGCACTGGTACAGTGATTTAATGCTGATATAAATGTTGTTGTAAATTAATATTTTGCCTAATAAATGCTGCAATAAAATTCTCTTGGACTGGTTTTCCCCAGAGGGGGTTTTTCCAGGGTCACATTGACCAAATTTCTGTTGTTTTATGGGTTTATCAGTCTGTTGGTTTTTTATGTGAATTTTCCATTGCTACTTCAGACTTAGTTTCAGTGTTTCATCTTGTTCGGTTGTTGATTTAAATGCATGAGAAGTATTTTTATTAATGACAAGTTTTAAGTCTGAAATCTGGGTAAACTAAGTGTTTGACAAAAGTCTGAAATTTTTGTCCACATTTCTACATGGTATAAGAGCTGAGGCTCTGTGTTAAGAGCTGATTGTGGGTAGAGCAGTAGTGTTGAGTTGTTGGGCAAGGGTTCTTGTTGTTTTTTTTAACAGCTTGTGTATTGGAAGACCTTATCTAGATGTGACTTGCAAGTGGTGGGGAAAGAGTGAAACCATCGTTCTTTTGGTGGTCTATTGTTTCCTTTGACAGCAGAGATGGTTGCTTCCATCAAATATGAGGATCGGTTGGATGTTATGTCCAACTACTTGTAGTGGAAAGTTAGGATGACCGTTGTTCTCAAGGAATGCAGACTATGGATCATGGTTAACACCGTGATAACTCCTCCTGCATCTGATCCTATTTCCTTGGATATTCATGAAGAAAAAGAGGCCAAAGCACAGAGGATGATTCTGGATGATATAAGGGACCACCTTATTCCACATGTGGCTAAGAAGAAGACTCCTTGTGAAATGTGGACTACATTGAAAGGCTTATATGAGGCTAAGAATGAGAACTAGATAATGGCTCTCAAGGAAAAATTGCAGGGAACCAAAATGGCCAAGGGTGAGGGTGTAGCATCTTTTCTTACCCGGGTGGCCCAGGTAAAAGATGAGCTAGCTACAGTTGGAGAAGTCATTTCTGATTCTGAGTTAGTGAGGATAGCCTTGAAAGGCTTCACTAAGGAATGGGAAGTCTTTGTGAAGTGTGTGGTTGCTCAAAAAAACCTTCCAAATTGTAGCAGATTATGGGATGATTTCACTCAGGAGGAGATCCGGGAAGGATCTCAAGGTAGTGGACAAAAGGAAGGTGCTAATGAAGAGAATGTTGCTCTTTCTGCTAAGAGCAAGAAGAAGTCCAAGAAGGACTTGAGCAAAGTTCAATGTTTTGCTTGTAGCCAGTATGGCCTCTTTGCTTCTCAATGTCTTAAGAAGAAGGAGGAGGAGGAGGAGGAGAATACAATTATTGTAGCTATAACAAAAGTAGAGGACTTTAGGAGAAGGTTTAAGAAAGAGTTCTCGTTGTTCTCCCTTATTTCTAGTGTCGGTAGGAATGGCGTTGTTCAGAATGGTACTAGGTATGTTGACAGTGGAGCCTCTCTTCATATGACTGGAATATGGCATGTATTCCGTATCATTTGTGAGACTGGTCCCGACCGGTTTGTTCAGTCAGAAGGGGGACAGGCACGTGCAGTGCGAGGAGTTGGAAATGTTAGATTCCAGCTTAGTCATGGAGGATACATCAAGCTAGATGGGGTTCTCTTTGTTCCAGGGATGAGGGTAAACTTGCTCTCGGTCCCCTTAGAGGATGCAAGGTATTCGACATTGTTCCGGAGGGGACATGTGTACATTTTTCCAGATAGAGATGATCTGGGACATGTTTATATATACTCGGAGAGAGCGAGACTGAATGATCCACGGTTGATTGGTGATCGGTTCAGTGAGTTGTACAAGTTCAGTGCACAGCCCACGGTTGATGAATAGGACGAGGAGCAGGAGGCTCCTGAGACTGCAATGGCGCAAATGGTACAGTCTCGAGTTCCAATGGAAGAGAGGGAGTTTCTTCTGAGTACTGGCAGGAGGCTCAGCCAGTATGAGCGAACCAATGCTCAAGATTGGAGAATGGATTCTCCTAGGAGCTCAGAGTTTTGGGTGGCTTCCAGGAGGTTATCTTCATATTTGAGTTCAGTGCAGGTAGTAGCATTGGTTCCAGGTTCAGAGGGAGCTCCTACAGCGAACAGTGTGATGGATTTGATGACGATACCTTATGATGATGGTAGTGAGTACCTTCCTCACTAAGAGGGAGTGTTAGTGATTTAAGCTTTGGAGTCACTCCGCATGTTGTTGTCTTGTATGCGGAAGTGACCATGCACTAGCTAGGCTACTTTACTTTGTAATGGTGTTTTATAAAGTTTTAAAGTGACTCTTATGTAATTGGGACTTTTAATAAAATATTCCCTTGTTTTAATCTTATAAAAAGTGACTTTATGAGATAAAGTGCACTTATTTCATAAAGTAAATGGTAACTTTATTAAAATTAAATGTAACTGCTTTTGGAGGGAAAGTTTCTCAACCCTTGATCTTGAAAAGGCAAGATTTAATCTTGGCCTTTGGATTTAGGGATTGGGGAAGGTGAAAAGTCACTCTCAAGTTATAAGAGAGAGCCTACGGTGGTCTGCAAGACAAGTAAAGCATTTCCAAGAGTGAGCATTTTGGCTGGGTTATTTTCAGAGAGAGAGGGAGTTGTATTTTTCTCAAGTGGGCACAAATCCCAAGGAGAAAAAAATTTCTCAAGTGGGCACATTTCTTGAGGAGCTAGGCACAGATCCCCAAGACATTTATTTTCTGTTGGGTCATATTGTACCGTACAGTCCGTACTGTACTTGCTAGGCATGATTTTCGAGGAGGGTCATACATTGTACAGACTGTTGGGAACGAATTTCAAAGGTCCTACAATGTACGAATTGCTGGGCACGAATTTTGAGGACTACTGGGTACGAAATTCAAAGTGGGTTGCTGTTGTGGAGGTCGTACTGTCAGCTGGGCACAAAAATCGAGGTGCTGCACAAAAATCGAGGCACTGGTAAAGTCATTTAATGCCGATACAAATGTTGTTGTAAATTGATATTTTGCCTAATAAATGCTGCAATAAAATTCTCTTGGACTGGTTTTCCCCAATGGACTGGTTTTCCCCAAAGGAGGTTTTTCTAGGGTCACATTGACCAAATTTCTGTTGTTTTATGGGTTTATCAGTCCGTTGTTTTTTATGTGAATTTTTTATTGCTACAGACTTAGTTTTAGTGTTTCAACTTGTTGGGTTGTTGATTTAAATGCATGAGAAGTATTTTTATTAATGACAAGTTTTAAGTCTAAAATCTGGTTAAACTAAGTGTTTGACAAAAGTCTGAAATTTTTGTCCAAATTTCTACATGCAATAATCCCCTTTTAACTATTTGGACCTTTGGACCATTGTATTGATGATGACAAGTTGTTACATTTGACTTTTTAAGGATGTGGTTAAGGTTGTTGAACCTTGTTTACTAGATTTTGGTCCATTCATTATTATTTTAACCAACACAAGAGGGTGCCTCACTCATTGGAGAATGTTTTTTCCACACGTGTATTATTTTACTCATATTATAGTGTTGCCCCACCCTATTTTTGACTTGTCAAGTTGCTTAGGAAGATGAGTTAGGGTTTTGAGTCTAGGATTGAGACTTTTAAACTTATCTCCTGAGAATTTAGCAACTCTCTCATCTATATAAGAGAGACTCAACTCAATGTACATTTTGCTAATCACTTGTGAATAAAGTGCTCTCTTTGGAGATTTTGCTTAAATTTTTCTTGTGCGACTTTATGAGTTGAGAAGAGTTTCTTGAAGAGGAGAATTAGACAAAAATAGGAGCTAGATCTTAATGGATTCCTTTGCTCCAAGAGGTTAAGGTAATTCTTGTTAAATTTGCATTTCCTTTTTCATAGGTTACTAGCACAAGCATGTCTAATTCAGCATTTGAAATTATATTGTTCCTATAACATAGATCTAGTGTTTTTGCATCAACACCTAGAATCCATCCCTAGGGGTATTGAAGAGGTTATTAACCATCACCAACTATTGCATTTGGTTGTGCTCTTCAACCAAGCTTACTTGGTGATCTCCGAACCCTTATATCCACCTCCTTTGGACTCCATTCGCCCAACAACTCACTTGAGAAAAAGACTAAGGCACTTATCACAAGCAAATCAGCCATTAAAGTTCAATCTTTCAAAAAGAAAAAAATTAAATGTAGAAAATAATTTGCTAAGGAGATGACATGGGACCACATACATCGGAGTGCACTAAATCTAAGATTCATTTAGATCTTGTATTTTATCTTTCTATGTAACTAATATTAGTTAGCTTTAATGTTTTGATCCTTTATTTGCTAAGATTAGAGTTATTTTGGTGTTAAATATTAAGCTTGGCATTCATTTCCAGATTTCCTAAGCAAGTTATAATCTAATATGCATCATATCTTTATCTTTAATGGATGTTAACTTGCTGCTGTAAATTTTCCAACGATATATACACAAAATATCTTTTGCACTTGGTTAATTAACAGCAATAAAATATACATGTAATTCATGTTCGCATTTGTGTCTAGCGCTCCCCATGAGTTTCGCAACATGGGTTAACCCCCTCTCGTGAATCCTAACTTTGGTGATTGTATCAGAGATTAAAACCTATGGATTTTGGTCTAACAACAATCGTGAGTCCAACAAATGGTATCAAAGTGCCAGGTCTCAAGTTCGAAACTCACCCGGGTAACACAAGGGGGAGATTGTTGGCATTTGTGTCCAGCGCTCCCCGTGAGCTTCACGACATGGGTTAACCCCCTCTCGTGGATCCCAACTTTGGCGATTGTATCAGCTATTAAAACCTACGGGTTTTGGTCTAATGGCAATCGTGAATCCAACAATTCATTCTAATTAGTTTCATAATTTACATTTAAGTGTATATTTATTACATGTATCTAAGCTTTGAGTTTCATGCTTTCAAATTCGTTTTAATCAATTTTTAGCTCTTTCAAATTGCTAGACATGTACCTTAATGATTCAACAATATTGCAATAGCATTTCACCATAAGTTAACTTGGAAATGATATTACTCATAACCTTGCAAATTTACAACTTAGTTTTATTTCAGTTTTCTAATAATCTCATAGACATGGACTATTAATCTAAAGGAGGGTGAATTTACATTTTATATTTTCACATTGGATGATTTATAATGGGATTATGAGCACTTTTTTATAAAGTTTCCATTGTTGGGTTTTCACTTGAGTTTGACTTTAAGTTAACTTATCATTTGTGTTCTCAACTTAAGCATGACATGACTTATAATCATTAAGTTTAAAGCACTTACTTCATTTCATACAACTTTGGTGACTTAAGCAAATAATCAGATTGCTCAACTCATGGTTCACTAACTTAAAATCTAATTGGAATTTTGTACTTGTTTGTAGCATTGCACCTAAATGACTATGGGGTTTAACTTATGATTTGCACAATGAAAATAGTTGGTCTACTTCATTCTTGCTCAACAAGTATCTTTCTTTGTCATAATCAATCTTCATTTTACTTTATGTTACTTTGAGTATATGCTTAACTTGTATTAAGGAAATCATTATTGCATAAGTTTTCTTTTCCTTACTCTACACAACACTTTTAACTCAAAGTAACTAAGTTCTCACAAGTCTTAGAGCGACTTGTTAGAAAGTGGCAACAAGGAAGGTCTCCTATCATTGGCATGTGTCCTTGCTTGATATAAGACATAAAACAAGAAGCCAAATTGATCATTTCCTTTATCCAAAGTTTAGACTTAGCAAAAGTTCATTATGTGATCAAATTTTAATTTGACTTAATGGAGGCACTTTTATAAAGATTAAGTGAAATATAATTGAAGTGATGGCTAATCTAATCTTGGCCATTTATCTCATTGGGGGATCTCATCCATTGATCCATAGTGAGAGTTAGGGCTTTTGCTTGGCCATTGAGTTAAAAGGAGATTGATTTGGTGAAGAGAACACACACACACATTGCCAAAGAGAGATTTCTTGCTCATAGCTTTTAGCTAGAGAGTAGGAGAAAAAGTTTGAAAGAGAATTTTGCAGAGAGTGAGATTGAAGATCATCTATCCGGAGATTGACAGGACAACACAAGAAAAATTGTAGAGGTCGTGATAATGACGCAAGGCGGTCGTACAGGTGACACAGAGGTTGACATAGGCAGTCGTACACGCTGACGCAGGAGTCGTATGTTGATGCAGAGGGGTTGTACACTGACGCAGAGGAGGTCGTACGCTGACGCAAGGCCGTACATGCTGATGCAGGGTTGTACAAACTGATGCAGGGGCCATACGATTTTGTTGGGGTTCTCAGTGAGTTTCAGTTGTACGATTTTGCTAGGTTGGCCAAAATCAAATTTTTGGATTGTATTGTTCAAAATCTTGCGAATAAAATATCTTCTCAAACTGTTGCAATGGTTTTCCCATCTTGGGTTTTTTTGGGGGTTTCCATACCCAAAAATATTGGTGTCTTTATTGGTGTGATTGTTACTATATGTTTTCTCAGTATTTATTTTCGCTGCATTATTTGTGAAGAAACTCATTTTGGTTAACAATAAAAATATATATATATATACTGTGTAACTCAAGATTGATTTTTAAGGAAATTTACATGGTATCAGATCTCTTTCTGAGCAAATATGAGAGAAAGCAGTAGTATTGGATAGATCGGGGGAAGATCTATTGAAGACACAAACCTACAATTTCAAATCTTCGGTTTGACAGGTACACTTCATTATGGTCGTAGAGTTGAGAGTCGAGGATAAACTCCAGGGGTCTCAAAAATTTCCTACGTGGAAAGAAAGGATCATAAGGATCCTGGATGTTAGTGATGCAAAGGAGCACATTAACTCCAAGAAAGCTACGCCCGTAGATCCAGCAAAGTTGGCTAGGTGGAATAAGGTGAATTCTAGGGCCATGTTGATTATCTTGGATGGAGTGAAGGATCACATTATTCCTCACCTATCTGGGAAGAAGACCGCATTAGAAATGTGGACGGCTCTGGAAAGCCTTTACCAGAGTAAAAACGAGAGCCAGAATATGGTGCTACATGAGAGACTGTGAAGCACCAAGATGGCTAAGGGTAAAGGAGATGTGCCTTATCTCACAAGGCTCACACAGATCAAGGATGACCTTGGAGCAATGGACTCTAAGGCCGAAGATGAGGAGCTAGTTCGGATAGCTCTCAATGGGTTTTCTAAGCCATGGGACGTCTTTGTAAAAAGCGTAGTGGCTAGGGAGAAGCTCCTTGACTGACATAGATTATGGGATGACTTTGTGCAGGAAGAGACCCGCATGGGTCAAGGTTCAGGTTCATCCAGCAGTGCCTCACAAATTGTGGATGAAGAAGCTCTAGCCTAATAGGGAAGAGCAAGGGTAAGGCAAAGAAGAAGAAGGGGGGTAAGAAGAACATTGAAATGACCAAAGTCAAATGTTTTATCTGCCATAAGCCAAGACACTTTGCCTCCCAGTTTTCAAACAAGAAGAAGAAGAACAATACCTAGATGGCAAGTTCAGCAAAAACTTCGACGAGGACTTTTTTTTAATAGCTTGCATGGCAAGCACCACGGGAAGCAGTATTTGGCACATCGAAAGTGGAGCATCTTGTCACATGACAAGATAAAAAAGGTTCTTCAAGAGCTTGCAGGAGGGTGGAGTAAATCTCCACATTGAGTTGGGTGATGATGCACGGTATCAGGCGCAGGGAGTTGGTACTATTTTGTTTCAGAGGGAGTCTGGCAAAACCCTCAGTTTTGCTGACGTATTGTATGTTCCGGGGTTGACCAAGAACCCCATATCCGTCTCCACCCTGGAGGACAAGGGATTTTAGATGAAGTTCCGAGATCAGAAGGTGTATATCAGGCCCAAGGGCTGGGATAGGAGTTTGGATCGAGTGATTGGGATCCAGAGCGGGAAGGTGTACAAACTACACTTTGAGTATGCAAAGGCTCTAGTCAGCAACAGCAACAGCAGCAATCGGGATGAGTTGTGGCATAGGAGGATGGCACACTTACAACATGGAGCACTAAGGCATTTGAGACAGGCAATTATTGGAGTTCCTCAAGTACAAGAGGAGAAGCATAACCACTGCAAGGGTTGTGCATTGGGAAGAACATCAAGAAGCATTTCCCACAGAGTGAGCACAAGTCTAAGGGGACCTTTGAGTTGGTGCATTCGGATGTTTGTGGACCCATGAGTGTCCAATCTTTCAGTGGCTACAATTATTGTGTCACGTTCATTGATGACTATTCCAAGAAAACTTGGATCTATTTCTTGAAGGACAAGTCAAAGGTCTTCGAGCGGTTTCGAGAGTTCAAGACTCTCATGGAAAACTAGACCGAGAGGAAAATGCGGGTATTGAGGACGAACAGCGGGGATGAGTACACCTCCAATGAGTTCTTGGAGTTCTGTTCATCGAAGGGGATCAAGAAGGAGCACACAGTTCCTCATACCCTGCAACAAAATGGAGTGGCGAAGAGAAAGAACAATACATTGGTAGGAACAACCAAGGCCATGCTATTTGATCACGGATTTCCACTATTCCTAAGGGATGAGGCATACAGGACCGCAGTTTACAATCAGAACAGGTGTCCCCACACAGCTTTGGGGAGGAAGACACCCAAGGGAGGTCTTCATAAGCACTAAACCAGATGTGAGCCATCTATGCATATTTTCCAGTGTCTGCTATTGTCACATTCATGTTGACACTAGGAAGAAGTTGGACCCTTTTGGTGAGAAGGGATTACTTAATGGTTATAGAGACTTCTAAGGCATACAGGGTATATATTTTGGCTCGCAAGAGGATCATTGTGAGTAGGGTTGTCCAATTTGATGCGGACAGAGCCTTACAAAGATCTTTGGACTTACCAGCACAGGATCAGCCAGCACAAGACTCGAGGGTCAAGTTGGAGGAGCCACAGGTATAGGTATAGGTACAAACATAGGATACAGGTTCTAGTATTCAGAAGGAGTCAGATGGACAGGATCCTTTGGTCATTTACTTGGAGTATGAGCAGCAGCAGGAGGATATCCAACAGTCGTAGCAAGTAAACACTAGGCCACGGCCTAAGTGGTTTAGGTCCACAGTTCAGGATTCCAGGCAAGTGACTCCTCCACAGAGCTCCATGAGGCGGAGCAAACCACCAGATAGACTTAGCTATATGGCACTAATGGCACTAATGAAAGAGTTTATTAACTCCGAGCCTTCCAGTTTCGAGGAGGCTGCACAACATGATGCTATGGTTGAGGAGTGTGACTCCATTATGAAAAAACAGGTATGGGAGGTTGTGCCGAGGCCGAAAGGAAAACGGGTGGTTGGATCCAAATGGATCTATAAGGTAAAGCATGCAGCAAACGAAAGCGTGGAGAAGTACAAGGCACGCTTTGTGTCAAAGGGGTATTCACAGAAGGCAAGTATTGACTATGAGGAGACTTTCGCCCCTGTCGCCAGATATTTTTCTATTCGGACTATTATCTCATTAGCAGCAAAGATGGGTTGGTGTGTTCATTAGATGGACGTAAAGACCGCCTTCCTCATCAGAGTTATAGAGGAAGAGGTTTTCATTGAGCAGCCCGAGGGGTTCGAGGTGAAGAACAAGGAGACGCATGTATGCAGGTTGCATAGAGCTCTCTATGGGCTCAAGCAGGCACCTCGAGCATGGTACTCGAGGATTGACAGCTATCTACGAGAGATGGGATTCCAACAAAGTGAGGTTAACCACAACCTGCACTTCTTGTCAGGTGAGGCACCTCTCATACTGGTTTTGTATGTAGATGATCTCTTTCTTACAAGAGACGAGAGGTTGATTGACAACTGCAAGTCCAACCTTGCAGTTGAATTTGAGATGAAAGACCTTGGGTTGATGCATTACTTCCTAGGTTTAGAGGTTTGGCAGAGAGATGGGTGCTTCTTCATTGGTCAGGGGAAGTATGCAGTAGAGATCTTGAAGAGATTCGAGATGGAGGATTGCAAGCCCATGTTCATACATCAAGTTTCCAACTGGAGAAAGATTGATGCATCAGGGTCAGAGGAGTTTGAAACTACATTGTATCGCCAACTTATCGGATCGCTCATGTATTTGGTCAACACACGGCCAAACATTAGCTTTGCAATCAAATCTTTGAGTCAATTCATGGTGGACCCTCGGAGAGTACATTGGACAGCTGCGAAGCATGTGCTTCAGTACATCAGAGGTACAATGGAGTACAGGTTGGTTTATGAGCGGAGTGGGAGTGTACAGTTAGCAGGCTTCACAGATGCTGACTGGGCAGGATGTGTAGAAGACCGAAAGAGCACTTCAAGTTGTTGCTTCAGCATTGAGTCAGGAGTTATCTCCCGGTTCAGCAAAAAGCAGAAATCAGTTACATTGAGCTCGGCAGAGACTGAGTACATGGTAGCCAGTTTGGCTGCATGTGAGGGAATGCGGCTGAGAAAGTTGCTTTCAGGTTTATTAGAGTGTGAGCTAGAGGCTACAGTGGTTTGTTGTGACAATCAGAGTGGCATCAAGCTATCTAAAGATCCAGTGTTCCATGACCGGAGCAAACACATAGATATCTGATATCACTTCCTAAGAGACTGTGTACAAAGAGGAACCATTCATTTGGACTACATTCAGACAAATGAGCAGGTGGTGGACATTTTTACCAAGGTACTTTGCAGACACAGTTTTGTGAAGTTCAGAGATAAGTTGGGCTTGCTACCGAATCCCTTCCTCGTTGAGAGGGAGTGTTAAAACATGGCAACAAGGAAGGTCTTCTATCATCGACATGTGTCCTTGCCTGATAGAAGACATAAAATAGGAAGCCAGATTATTAATTGCCTTTATCCAAAGTTTGGACTTAAGAAAAGTGCATTATGTGATGTAATTTTAATTTGACTTAATGGAGGCAGCAAAGGAATTTCACTCCTAGATTTCAGCAAAACGCTCAACATAGAGGGAACCAAACATGGAAGCCTAGTCCTAGCCAAGAGCGAGGAATTGCAAACACCCTTGCACCAACAAACTTAGTAGATCAAGAAGACATCCCATGGTGCCTAAAATGTAATGAATCATACAGTGAATGGGAATATCATAACAAAGGGAGTGAAAGTAAAGGATTGGCAAGTACCTCCAACCTTGACAGGGTAAGCTTCTTGCATGATCAGGTTAACTACATCTACCGCATCCAAAAAACCCATCAAGTCACTTGGGAACAATTAATACAAATTAAAGAGAGAAGCATAGATGTTTCTAAGGTACCTACAATGAATTTGTTGAACTCAATAAATGAGGAATCCAAGAATAAGGTTAGGAAGGAGAAGTGCATGGAATACATGAGAAAGAATAAATCACGAGAGACTTCTCCACCTAATCCTTCACCACCTCAAAGAAAAGCATAGACCAATACCCCTTTTCCTTTGAACACTTCCCCTTTGATTTCATCTAATGAGAATAAGAACAACAAGGATGTAGATTTGAAAGTAGATGTAGTCAACACCTTAACCAAACTCACAAGTCCTGTGCCCATTTTAGAATTAGTCAAATTACCTTCACAAATGGAGAAAGTGAAAAAGTTAATCAAGATAGAAGATCCCATGGAAGAACTTATCGAAGATCCTCTTGTAGCATTGCAAAATATGAATCATGATAGGAGAAATGGGAGTCATTCACCTTTCTACATTACCTTGATGATGAATGATCTGCTTTTGCACAATTGTATGCTTGACTCAGGGGCATCAACCAATGTTATGCTTTTGAAAGTCATGCAGCAATTAGGCTTGACCACCACAAGGCCTTATAGAAATGTGTGTGGAATAGATTCAAAACCTGTCCAAGTTCAAGGTCTTATCAAGGATTTAAAGGTTAATCTAAATACACATCCTGATATTTCTGTATTGATAGATGCCATAGTTATTGATGTACCTAATGTGTGGGGGATGCTTTTATCAAGAACATGGGCTGCAAGTTTGAGTGGCAGTCTTCAAATGGACTTATCATATGCCAGTATCCCTACTTGTGATGGAAGTTATGTCACACTTCATCAAGAACCAGCCATGAGGTACCCAAGTAGAAGATCTTAAGAAACCAATGAATGAAGTGGTGTACATTGATGAAGAGTTTCGAAACCTTAATGTTTATACAAATTGCTTAGCACCTTAAACATCAGAGACCAATAATGAGGAATTCAAAGGGGTATGGAACTTTGGAGTCTGGATGATGCATTTAATGGTGCTATGTCTGAAACAGGAGCTGAAGCTGGAATCATTTTTATTTCTCCTAATGGCATTGTTAAGACTTTTTCTTATAGACTTGAGTTTAATTGCATCAATAACATTGTTGAATATGAAGCCTTGAATCTAGGATTACAATTAGCCCAAGAATCAGTGATTTTGATTTCATTGTATTGCAAATCAAAGGGTTAGTTGGGGCTAATAATGAGAAGCACAAACGATTAAAAAATGCAATACGGGACACCATAGATCTTTTTGATGTTTTTTCTATTCAAGCAGTTCCTAGGGAAATGAATGCCAAGGCTAACATGCTAGCTATAGTTGATGCCACTTTGCAACCTTGTAAGGAGTTGGGAGAATGCAAAATTGAAATAATCATTAGACCAACTATTCCCGATAATTATAAGCATTGGCAAATATGCCTTAGTAGTTTGCAAGAATTTGAAGAAAATATTAATTAGCAAGATGAGACAAATAATGATGATATGAATATAGAAAACTTGCCAACTAATAAAATCCCAAAAAGTGTTGTCCCTTTAGTGATTATGTTCAATAGATATGACATGTTTAGACTTAAGCCAACCTTTGATCAATCTAAAGATTATGATGAAACTAATGTTGAAACGGAATCTATTCCTACGATGATCAAAGTAGGGAAGAACTACTCTAGTAGAAAAGAGGACAGTGAAAGGTTAATCTATGAGTACCAAGAGGCATTAGTTTGGTCTTATTTTGAGTTTCACTTTCATTGACCACCCCTTAGAGTTAAGAGTTTGAGTTAGAAAAATAAGCTCTTTAGCATGAGCATTAGTTTGAATTCTCACATGCATGGTTGCTTGTTGCATCTTTGATTCCATGCGATGCATTTAAATAGATTTCCTTTATGCTTTTACTTGTTATTAGTTAACTTCCTGCTTTCAATTTATTTATATATTCGGAAGGGATCATCTGCCCCCGTCCTACAAATCCTTTGAAGTGAGTTTTAGATAGGAACAAGTCATGGATGAGCTTTTGTTTAAGCAAATATTGTTTGTGTTTCTTGTATCACAGAATTTAGAGTACTGGAGATTTCAGAGGTTCTCGTGCACTCTATCACTGAGTACATGTCCCGCAGTTGGAGCCAAATGTTACCCCCTCACATGTATGGGGTGACTTGAGCATCATGTTTATGTGATTTTCCACCATAGCCATTAGTTCCTCAAATGAGATCTATGGTTTTTCCATAGACACTTGACAAAGACACTTTCAGCTAGGTCAAAGAAACTTCCAGTCTACTCAGCTAACCTTACCACTTGACAGAGACAAATGGGGACATCCAATTGGTACCGACATTATGGCATATCCTCTCTAAGTGACTTATGGAGAAATGCTTTCTTATGTGTGGACATAACATTAGGACGTCAAAAGTGTTACTCTATAATGGTTCATGCACCCTCAATATTGCTTCAGTAACTAAGGGGTATCTTGGTGAGGTTATAATTCTTCTTTACTCAATCAGCGTAGTTGTACCCCATTTCCATCATGTCCCCCTTTTGCAATTAACTAATTATGTGTCATGTTCTAAAGTTTCTACATATTATTCCTATGTGTGATGCCTAAATTAAAGTCAAAGAGTCAAAGTACTCTAAGGGAAATGAAATTAGATGATAAGTATGAGCTATGCCCCCTTGCACAAAATCATGATCATATCAATATGTCCTAGCTTATTAATGTTAAATCAAAGAAAAGGGACTAATGTTCAAAAATAAAAAAATAAAATATATAAAAGATCGTAAAAAATGGTGCAACAAAAGGGTAACTCATGAAGGAATAATTCCCTTCCAAATGCACACATATGGATGAAAATTATTAGCCCCTAACTAAGGGGAAGACTTGGAACTTAGACACCCTCTCATAATAGTTAATTCGCATTACCCATTTCCCTCACTTTACAATTAATTTCCCCTTCATTACATTACATTCACTTCATTACCTTGACCTTGCTTAGAAACTTAGGAAGTTTACTTAGTTTTAGGGGTGTAACATGAAATCTAGATCAATTATGGTTGCACCATGGTATTCTAAGATTATTTGGGCAATTAATTAAATGAGTTGTTAGAAAAGTGCACATAATAGTCTTTTACGTTAATGTTTGCATTTAATTAAGTGTTTTCCTAAGTTATACTTTATGATGTCGAACAGACTAACACTTGGTTGATTTTACTAAATACATGTCTTCTCCTAAGTGGTGTGCCCCCTTCTTCATGCACATGTAGGACTTCATGAAGTATATTCCATCATAATTAAAGAGGTCCAACTCTCTTGTACCATTTAGATGAGTTGTCATGAGCTTTGACCATCTTCTTGATAACATTAGAATGATTATCCTCACATTTGGACCATTGCACAAAATTTGATAAGTTGGTTAGATGTGTGCTCTATCAATTGTGGCTTCATTGCTCATGCTTGGACCATTCTAGGAAAGAACACTTGTCCCCTTTTGACTGTTTGGACCTTTGGACCATTGTATTAATGATGACAAGTTGTTACATTTGACTTGTCAAGGATATGGATAAGGTTGTTGGACCTTCTTTACTAGATTTTGCTCCATTCATTTCATTAGTAATTTAACCTACTCAAGAGGGCGCCTCACTCATTGGAGAATATTTTTTCTACACATGTATCATTTTACTCATATTCTAGTGGTGCACCCCCCCTATTTTTGACTAGTCAAGTTGGTTAGGATTTTGGAGTCTAGGGTTGTTATTTTTTACCTTATCTCTTGAGAGTTTAGCAACTCTCTCATCTATATATGAGAGACTCGCCTCATTGTATTTTTTGCTAATCACATGTGAATAAAGGGCTCTCTTTGGAGATTTTACTTAAATTTTTCTTGTGTGACTTTATGAGTTGAGAAGAGTTTCTTGAAGAGGAGAACTAGAAGACAATAGGAGCTAGCTCAAGCTAGGTCTTGATGGCTTCCTTTGCTCCAAGAGGTTAAGGTACTACTTGTTAAATCTGCATTTCCTTTGTTATAGGTTACTAGCATAAGCATGTATGTTTCAGCATTTGAAATTATACACTGTTGTTCCTATCGCATAGATCTAGTGTTTTTCCAGGTATCTTGTCGATTCAATACCTAGAATCCATCCCTACGGGTATTGAAGAGGCTATTGGCCATCACCAATTATTGCATTTGGTTAAGCTCTTCAACCAAGCTTACTTGGTGATCTCCAAACCCTTCTATTCACCTCCTTTGGAAATCCATTGGCCCAACAACTCACTTAACGAAAAAGACTACGGCACTTGTCACAAGTAAATCGGCCATTAAATTTCAACCTTTCATATTTGTATTTTTTAATTATTTTTAAATCTGGAAAATTATTTGCTAAGCACTATCACTAGACACCCTTCTAAATAATTCATTTCTTTTCCTTATTCTACACCTCTAACTCAGAGTAACTAAGTTCTCACAAATCTAAGAGCAACTCAAGTAGGCACCTAATCTTCAAATCAAAATACAAGTAAATAGTTGCCTTTAGGGAATCCCCCCTAGCACTTGGATTTTATTTAAGTGCTTAAGGGAAGGGAAATTTCACTTGGTAACAGTGGTGAAATTTCCTTAACGCCCTTGGCTACATCCTGGTGAGGACCTTCCGCGGAGGGGTGTTAGTTTTTGAGGCTACAGGTACAAAAGTGCAGTAGTAAGACTTCCAGCCAATGTGAAGAGTTTTCATTCTACAAGTCAAACACTGCTAGTTAGCCTCTATAATTCCAGATCAGTTGATATCAGATCCAAGTTTGAAATTACATGGGAGAAAAAACCTGAATGATAAAAACCCAGAGCCAGTACAAAAAGCACAAAGAGCCGCTACAGCAAGAGTTGGAAAGGAGAAGACAACAAAAGATGGAAGGGTTCCCTCAGGAAGAGCAATGCCAAGAGGACCCAGAAGTCAGGTTTCCACGTTTCGAAAAGTGCATTGCCACACTAGCAGAGATGATCACCCATTTCATTAAGACGATGAGGAAGAAGAAAGAATCTTGTTAGAGTCTGAGCATGAAAGAGAAGATCCTGTCATGGAAAAAGCAAAGGTAAAAAGCCTGAAATTTCGGTTAATGATAGTTCTTCTACACCTTTTGTCCCTCCGTTTATTGTCGAAGTGAAGGTTGATAAACCTGCTTAATAAGGACAAATCGACGCTGAATGGTTGACAACTGGTTCCAACACTTCGAGGTATACTTTGGTATTCAGAGGTACAGAGATGAGCAGAAGATATATTTTGCAAGACTGACTATGATTGCCATGTATTAGTGTGGTGGGAAAGCTACATGCAAGCCTTTAACAGAAAAAAAAAAAAAAAATCCTCACCAGTTTCATGGGAGGAGTTCAAGATGCTAATGAAAAATCCGTTTTACCAGTTTTACCTAATTGGGTATCACAAAGACCTGCTGATCAAATGGCAATACTTTTACCATAGCAGGGGCCAAAGTGTCAAAGATTAAACCCGAGTTCAGGAAACATGCCATACGTGTAGACTTCGATCTTGAGGATTCGTCTATACACTTTGAGGGTCGGGAAAACCATTTGAGGGTTCCCCAGTAAGCTTATCCCAATCTCCTAGATGCACACTTCCCCCATCTAGCATGGCATCATAGATTAATATAACTTATAAAAGCTAACAACTAAAATTTAACATAATATTAAAAAGTTATATCAATATAAAAACAATCCGGTTTAACATTATCCGTAACCCTAAGACTTTGTAGTATAAAATGCCCGCCATTTTAAATATAAAAAGGAAACTGAAAAACGTACGTCTGCCTCAACCTGCAGCAACGCCCAATGCAACACGACAAGGTAATTTATTCGATACAGTTCCTTGTATGAACAATTCAAGGACGACAAAAATGAATCGGTGAACGAAATAAAGCAGAATCAGTTTAGACAGAAATTGCAATCCATTCAAGCACATAATTGAGCACAACGACTAAGTTCAACCGGTGTTTGAACCCCAACATTCATGTTAGCAGCAGGCTTTTGAGGGTTTCAGGGCTTTTGTTCGATCCATCGACTAAGAAGGGAAAGAAAATTCAATATCAGTCACACGTTTTGGCTTCAAAATACGGAAACGACTACGTTTCTAGATAAATTCCAAAAAACGTTCCCCGAACCTAAAAAGCGGGAAGAGCCGTAAAAAACAGAATTTTTCACCCGTTTCCATTTCAGGGCCGCTTTTTTAACAAAAACACAGGTTCCCGTGCCGTCGGTGATAACTATGGAAAAGACCAGGAACAGGGATTGTACTTCTCTTCACTGTAATTTCTGATTTTGGTTGTTATTGTACACCTGTTAGAAGCTCTGTTTAATTCACTATATGTAAGACTAATTTCCTAAATCAGTTTTTAATGACCCACATGATGAGACGCATGTGCTGGCAGCAGTTACGTTTTTCACGGAGTTCTTGCTAACAAATTCAGGGGAATGGTCTCGAATCTCCTACTATGATGGGCAAGTGGAGAATAACGGTCTTGGGGAAACCGGTCCTCTCTCCACCCATAAAAGGAACCTTCAGAATACCCATCGCAATAGATCTGAAAAGGTGTATTGGAAAAGGGTAAGAGAGAGAAACAGGTTTTCTGTTTTAAAGAAGGGTTTACTGTTCAGAAATCCGGTAGCAGAGGATTTACTGTGCTGAAGCCTGAAGCAGAGAGGGTTTACTGATCTGAAGATCTGAAGCAGTCAGATATCTGCAAAAACAAAATGGAGTCAGGTAATAAATTAATTCATGTTCACATTCCGCTTTATATGATGCTAGTAAAGAACTTGAAAGTTCTAGGTCCTGTAATCAAATAACTGATATTGATTACTAAACAGATTATAAAAAAAAAAAAATTAACATTGGTATCAAAGCCTGTGTATAGAACTTTCTTTTCTCTTTCCATAAATTTTTATCTGACAAATGTATCCTGTGAAATCATAAATCAGTTTCGTGAATGCACAGTGATAGATCAATTTCGTGAATACATAGTAATAGACAGGTTGAAAGCCACTGTATGAAATTAGGGTATATAGTGTGCAAATTATAGACAAAAATTAACTGTTAATGAATCCAGTTACGGAAAGGTGAGGTGTTGGAAACTCAACCAAGTTTAGTTTCCCGTAAGTATAATTATTATAGTGAATCTTTCTTTTACTCTGTTATAGTGAATGCTTTCTTTTTGTCATAGTGAATGATGACAGAATGTTTTATTTTACTCTGTTGAAACACATTACTGTTAATTCAATATGCAAAGTCGTTACATTGATTTAAGGTCTATATGAAGATACAGTTTGGTAGCCACCAAAGTAGCCCAACCGGAAAGACACATAGATATTAAGTCAAATTATCGAAATTTAATGCTTGTTTTCCCTGGTGTTAAAATAATGACTCTGCAAATCGCAATTATTTAGTCACAAGAATATTAGGTTGACCCAAAGGTGCACCAATTTTTGAAAGATTAATTAATTGGAGTAGGATGGTTGATGGGTATTCACAATTGAGGCTAGTACGGATACTCAAAGGTAACATACTTACTTAGTTGTGAATATTTTATCAAAGGTAACAACAATTTCCTTTGAAGACATTGGTACAGGAACTTGTACCCTAACTTCTTGGATAACCACAGTT
>LPNX010471999.1:559697-580284 GCA_001517045.1 Pseudotsuga menziesii | reverse complement strand
ATTGGTAGCTCATTACGATTTAGAACTGCACCAAATGGATGTGAAAACGGCTTTTCTGAATGGGAGTTTAGAGGAAGAAGTCTATATGGATCAACCTGAGGATTTCTCCATTAAAGGAAAAGAACACCTAACTTGCAAACTTAAGAAATCAATATATGGACTTAAACAAGCTTCCCGGCAGTGGTATCTTAAGTTTCATAATACCATTACTTCTTTTGGATTTAAGGTAAACACTGTTGATCGATGTATATATCTGAAGGTTAGTGGGAGTAAGTTTATACTGTTGATGACATATTGCTTGCCACCAGTAATCTTGGTTTATTACATGAAACCAAAAAGTTTCTCTTTATGAATTTTGAAATGAAAGATATGGGTGAGGCATCTTACGTGATAGGAATTGAAAAATTCCGGGATCGATCACATAGATTGTTAGGATTGTCTCAGAAGGCTTATATCGAAAGAGTTCTAGAAAGATTCGAAATGAATAAATGTTCAGCTGGTGATGCCCCTATTCCGAAAGGGGAAAAATTCAGCCTTATGCAATGTCCGCAGAATGAATGGGAACGAAAACAGATGGAAGGAATTCCTTATGCTTCTGCAGTAGGAAGTTTAATGTATGCACAGACTTGCACTTGACCAGACATCAGTTTTGTCGTTGGTATGTTGGGAAGATACCAAATTAATCCTGGATTGGATCACTGGAGAGCTGCAAAGAAAGTGATGAGGTACTTGCAGGGAACGAAGGATTACATGCTCACATTTAGGAGGTCTGATAATCTAGAGGTGATTGGCTACACAGATTTGGATTTTGCTGGATGTGTTGACAGTAGGAAGTCCACTTTTGGTTATTTGTTCCTATTAGCTGGAGGAGCAATATCATGAAAAAGTGCAAAGCAAACCATCACTGCTTCATCCACTATGGAAGCTGAATTTGTGGCATGCTTTGAGGCCACGGTTCATGGATTGTGGTTGCGAAATTTTATCTTAGGACTTGGGGTTGTCGACTCTATTGCCAAGTCACTGAGGATTTATTGTGATAATGCCGCAGCTGTATTTTTCTCTAAGAATGACGAGTATTCTAATGGTGCTAAACACATGGAACTGAAATACTTTGCCGTTAAAGAAGAAGTTCAGAAACAACGAGTGTCAATTGAACACATAAGCACACTACTCATGGTTGCAGATCCATTGACAAAAGGATTACCACCAAAGACATTTAAGGAACATGCTAATAGAATGGGTATTGAACGTAGCACATAACAGTTGCTATTTTTATGAAATAAATCGCATTATGTTGTTTGTTTTATTTGACACTTTGAGATCTTAATAAAGGTGTTTCTGTTTGATAAATCATGTTCTAAATGTGTACGTACATGTATGAGAATAAAATGTATGATGACAGGAATAGTCTCTGATAAGGGACACTATTGTTGGACCTTATGAACACACTCATTTCTTACAGACTAATTAAATAGGTTACTAATGTTGTGGTACATGAAAGGGACTATGTTGTTTTATTGACATGGAACCATCATGACTCGCATTACTAGGTTGTTTAATTATAATATTATGATGACCCACTGAAAACCAAGATGAATATGACTTATGGCGCATCTAATGTCTACTCTGTTAAACTCTAACGTTAAGCTATCATATGTGCCAAGTGGGAGAATGTAAGACTAATTTCCTAAATCAGTTTTTAATGACCCACATGATGAGACGCATGTGCTGGCAGCAGTTACGTTTTTCACGGAGTTCTTGCTAACGAATTCAGGGGAATGGTCTCGAATCTCCTACTATGATGGGCAAGTGGAGAATAACGGTCTTGGGGAAACTGGTCCTCTCTCCACCCATAAAAGGAACCTTCAAAATACCCATCGCAATAGATCTGAAAAGGTGTATTGGAAAAGGGTAAGAGAGAGAAACAGGTTTTCTGTTTTAAAGAAGGGTTTACTGTTCAGAAATCTGGTAGCAGAGGATTTACTATGCTGAAGCCTGAATCAGAGAGGGTTTACTGATCTGAAGATCTGAAGCAGTCAGATATCTGCAAAAACAAAATGGAGTCAGGTAATAAATTAATTCATGTTCAAATTCCGCTTTATATGATGCTGGTAAAGAACCTGAAAGTTCTGGGTCCTGTAATCAAATAACTGATATTGATTACTAAACAGATTATAAAAAAAAAAAAATTAACACTCTGTTCTTGCACTGAAATTCTCTGTTAGTCCTGCAGAATATATGGAAAGACGTGGGGGGAATCATTAAGTACACTGCTGGGTGCATATTTCTTGCCGCTGAGCCTGTCATTTTTGGCCAGCAATATGTACCCAGCAGCAGTGCATTTAAATGCACTGCTCCTGAGTGCTTTGTTCGCCAACCACACCACAGTAGTAAGGATTGCAGCCAATGTAAAGAGTTTCCATTCTGCAATTCGAATTTCAAAGACGTGGGGGGAATCATTAAGTACACTGCTGGGTGCATATTTCTTGCCGCTGAGCCTGTCATTTTTGGCCAGCAATATGTACCCAGCAGCAGTGCATTTAAATGCACTGCTCCTGAGTGCTTTGTTCGCCAACCACACCACAGTAGTAAGGCTTGCAGCCAATGTAAAGAGTTTCCATTCTGCAATTCGAATTTCAAACACTTCCAGACAGCCAGTAATTTCGTATCAACAATCACTTGAAATTTAGCCTAAATCTAATGCAACTTCCATGCAAAATTGATCCAAATTACTGCAGCATACCCAAACTCGATACTTAGTCCCTCCTCTCCGACACATTCCTCAGCCCCAAACCCCAGAGCAGCAAGATCCAAACCACCACCAACTAGTGGCTTTATTGCCCTAATGTTCCAGTCAAAAACAATTGACAAAACCCCCCATTGTTCTATGCTCCCAGCTTGTTCAATTTAGCAAGCTCTGTGCAGCTTGCGATTTACAAATTCATAAACAGAAATATCGGCTCTGCATGGGCATTATAAATGCCATCTACAATGCTAATGCTAGTTTACATAATATCATTAGCAGTTGCATTGCCTAAACCTCCCTGCTAAGAAACCTTACACCTCTCTGCTATGAAACCTTAAGATACATTATGATCATGTGGATGAATCTAGCTTTGCCAACATAATGGATGCCAATTTGGATGCTAAAAATACAAAAAATCAAAAACAAATACAGCACTAAACTGCATATTCGTATAAGCTAATCAGCAATCAATAAACAAACAAAGAGGATACTCTTACATAGAAGCATACCAGTTGAGATTTGAAATCCGTCGGCAAAAACACGCAAAAAGAAGGGACATGCGCGTTATTATCCCCTCTGGCAATTCTTCGCTTGCATTGCTTGGTACAGGGATCGCATGCCCTGAACTTCGAAGACATCTGGACTTGAAAGCCCAGCTAAGAGCTTCTTCTTGGAAAGACAAAGAGAAAACAGAATCAACAAAATAATCATATGCAATATTTGTCATTTCAAACAATCTTTATCATTCACCATCATAAAACATAAAATGGGATTTCAATCGGGTTCTTCACCTTTTCTTTATTGAAAGCAGAGAACTACTATACAAGCCCCCTTCAAACAGAAAATTCACACGCAACCAAACAATGTAAACAATGGCTTACGAAGAAATGGCAAGTTGGCGGAGCAAAGCCATGACCGTACTTTGAGTTGACAAGTTTAAGGAATAACATAATTATCTCTACAAATTCGATCTGATCATCATCTACACCCCACTAATTACTACGGGAAATGATTAGGGAAGAAACTTTGAGTTGACAAGTTTAAGGAATAACATAATTATCTCTACAAATTCGGTCAGATCATCATCCACACCTCACTTACTTAGGGAAATGATTATAACGAGGGGTGGCATTTTCTTATTATTAATGTGTAATTAATTATAATAAATTATATTATAGTTATTGTTAGTAACTTAGTGCATTAGTTGTGTTTTTAATTTGTAGTCTTGTGGTTTTGAGTTAAACCATTGGTATCAATTTATGTTATGGGTTTTAGTTGTTAATAACATTCTCTCTTTTTAGTTGGGTTATGGGAATTTATAAATTGATTTGGATGACTTCTATTAATTTTGAATTTTTTGTTTTGTTTTTTTGGTTGGTTTGTTTTTTGGGTGATTTCTATTAATTTTGAATATTTTATTTTTATTTTGTCAAAAAAAAGAGCATTTTATTATTTTTATAACAAAACACATTACACAGAGACTAATTCCAACCATATCAAGTCATAGACTATAGTTATAAAAAACAAAATATACAATCAATCAAATACAAAATAGTGATCTTCATAGCATCAGTTTAGTCCATAAAAAGATGACCCCAAAAGACCATGGTTCTCAATAGTAACTAGATAAGACTGTTATGTTTTTAATAGTCATGAATGGGTGACTCCAATCGCCCTTTATAAAAATCAGAATGGGATGGGTCTTGGATCATATGCAATAATGTTTAGATCATTTGATTCCCATCTCAGCCAAACATTTTCCAGCTGCTATCAACCAAATTTAGAAAGTTGATTAGCTTCCATGTTCTTCTCCCTATAGATATGTTGATAACTAACGGAAGTGAAGAGGGCAGATATTCTATGGAAATCCTCAATAATGGTGTCCAGTTGGATATTATGATGTTTCTTTTTCTTCTTTATCTAGTCAATGTACATGAGCGAGTCTCCAATGATTTGAATATCACGAACACCAATATTATGTGCAAGTAGTAGTGTATACCTGAGAGTTATGAGTTTTGCATGATTGTTGGTGGCACATTTAAGTCCAGCTGCAAATTTGTGAAAATTTGAATCATTGATGAAAATGATACCCCCAACACCTCCTTTCGTAAATGACTCATGTGAAGCTCCATCGAAGAAATCCCAACAAATCTCCTTATCAATGATGGGATCTTTAATAATTCTTTGTTTGTTGTTGATACTGTCCTGTGGTAGTAAGTTGTGGATCCCAAGGGCTCTATTACCATATATATCAAGGTGAACATATTTGTCCTAGAAAATAGCAAAATTTTTGGCAAACCAAACAACCCAAATCACTATGATAGGAAGAGATCAATAGTCGTCATATGAAAATTTATGTAGTTATATATAAAAAGCGTCTGATGGGTCTTGACCGTGCCACTGTAAATTCTTCCCATGAAACCTCGAAATGTACCTCCAAATGGAGGAAAAATAAGAACAATTGATAAACAAATGTTCAATGGATTCCTCATGTTGTTTGCATAGGACAGACCAGCTAGGTCTAATCCAAAAATGACATGTCATGACATCCCAGGTGGGAATAGATCTGTGCAAAACAAGCCATAGAAAGAGTCTCATCTTGAAATGACATTTCAGGTGCCACCTAGAATAATTACACCACGATGGGACAAGATGATATTCCAAAGATCAAAGTTGTAGATAACCCAAAATCTGTTCATAAATACCTCATTATAATTCCTGCACCAATTAATCTTATCACTCTCATCACTAAATCGAATGAAAGAGTCCTTTAAAGAGGAAATATATTTGTTCCATATGATATTGTCATCCTGATCCAAGGACAAATCATGAGCACTCATCTAGATAGGACTTTGTGTTAAAGGGTCTTGACCAACACAAATCTGAAAAAGGTGGATATAGTTCCTAGTTTGAAGATATGGACATATGCGTTCAGGCATAATGTATTTAGAGCATCCACCCAGGGGCCATGACCAATACAGAGTTGTCTACCGTTGCCAATTTTCCATATTAAATAATCACCAATAAGATGGAAGGCCTTAATGTGCATCCTCCAGGAAGAAGAGTCAACACTGGATTTCTTATTTGGGGAGTGAATCCATTCCACAATACTCAACGGCTTGATGTATTTATGAAAAATGATAGTTTCCCATAAACCTTGTCCATAGATAACGCTCCATACACCTTTGGCAATCATGGATTTTGAAAAAATGTGTGGATTTTTCAAACCCCACCTGCCCATTTGTTTAGGAATGGCAATATTGTCCCAAGCAATCCAAGCATATGACTTGTCCTCAACATTACTATAGTTGATCTTTTTGATATGATTAATGGTCCCTGCAAGAATATAAGCTAAAGATGTCTAATAAACTGGTAGGGCCTCCAGAACAGTTTTCATAAGAATATACGTCCCACCCCTAGTTAGTCATTTATTACACCATAGTTGAAAAAGATTCTCCACTTTTCCTATGAGCTAGGACCAATCTCATCTATGATAGTCATTAGGTTTTAAGATAAATCCAAGGTATTGCAGGCCATCCTGTAGATCCACTTCTGAAAAATGGAAAGTATTTCAAACGAATCTAGATCCTCGAAAAGAAAGGTTAGTCGCCAAAATATGATTTCGGGTCACGTACCCATACCCTTGTTACCATGCGGAATTAAAAACTTCTTAAAGAACCTTTGTTCTTCATTTAAAACACAGGGCACGGGCCATGAACACACTCTTCAACATTCCTTCTTAGGCGTAAACATCACTGTAACAGTCATTCTACCCTTGACAGATATGTCTTGTGACCAAAAAAACCTCTTCCGCATTGAACCTGTCCTTTTCGCGCTCTGCCTCCCGCACTTCCACCTTGTTGCTGTGGAATGTCGAAAGTCGAAAACATAATATGCAATGAAGTCCTTCGAACCTCTTTTCGCCTTTTTGCCACGGAACCCGGAAATTGAAAAACCAACATGTCGATGCCTGCGCTTGTTCACCTTCCGCTTTCCGCTTTTCGCCCTACCGCTGCAGAAATCGCAAAGCGGAAAACCAACTTTTACTTAGAACTTTCAGCTCTTTTTCGCTTCACGCCTTTCCACCCTTCATATACGGAACTCAGGGTGCGGAAAACAACGTTTTGCCCTATCTTTTTCATGTTTCCCACCTTCTGCCTTCCAGTGCAGAAACACTCAAGTCAGGTGCATTCTGACTTTGTAACCATGCTTCTAGCCCCCATTATCATCATCCAAGATGCATTGAACATATAAGGCAAATATAGATTCAAATGTAGGGACATTCATCAACAGTAAACTCTACTGAAACATTAATAGGAATTCATCATATTCATTTCACTCATTAAGCAAATACATTGCATAAACAAGAATAACAAAGATACTTATCTTGAAGATCAAGTTGTCCTGCAACTAGTTATGTCATTGCAACATTCCACCCAACCATAGGCCAGTTGTTTTCATTAATCTCTCAACACAACTACCACCCCCGAGCTGGGCATGACTTCCACAAGGAACTAGGGAACAACAAACTCACACACAGCCAAATCATATCACACAGTCAATCCAACCTTTGGTTGGGTTTATCAGACTGTCCAGCCAAGTCAACACACATTTGGGTTTATCAGGTTGCAGGCATACAAGCCAGACATTGCTGGGTTTATCAAGACTTACTCATCCAAGCCAGCATACATCATTAAGGACCAGCCAAGCCAACTAAGAGATGGGTTTATCAGGCTATGTAGCCAAGACATCTCCCTGTTGGGTTTATCATGACTTACTCAACCAAACCAGCATTCAGTTGGGTTTATCAGGTTGTCCAGCCAAGGATTACACACATGTCCAAAATGCACAACAAGACACAGCCAATCCAACTACCAGTTGGGTTTCTCAAGCTGCTAAGACAGTGGAAAGGAAGAATCACTAAGCTAGTGGCTCATCTAAGAGATAAGGACACCTCCACAAGATCTATCTGGCCTGGCATCCACAATACCTACACACCCAATAGAAGGAAGCATCCCCTTCTCTGCTACACAGTCCCTCGGGCTATGCCTTCCTTTCTAGTGCTCTTCAGGGTGTGCATAGAGAATTCACCAGCCACTGTTATCTTTTCAATGAGATTCCTCTCTGCACTAGGTTTCTCAAGCACATTCAACGTCTCTTCCACTCCTAAGTCTTGCGCACATTTAAGACCCAACCAGGGTGCACATCACAATAATCCACAGGGAAACTCAACAACACAGGCTCCACTCTGTAACACAGAGGAAAACAGGGTTCCACACCACAATTTAGTTCAGGATAGCACAATAACACACAACCAGGGTTTCATACACTTTGTAACATAGGGAAACACTATAATACAACCATGAACCACAATGTGTAACATGAGCAACTCTCCACCACCCCAATATAGATGGAATGAACAACACTAGACAGTGAACCACACTGCACACCCACCACAGAAAACTTCTCTGCGACTCAGGAGAGTGAACAATGCCTAATCAATTGGATCGAACGGATGCAAGAGTGGTGGTATGGTTTGAATGACCAAACCGATCAGGTGAATACAGAGATGACAGACTGGGCAAGAAATCACGTGTTTTACTTGCTTCAGAAGCAAGAACATGGCTTCTGCATCTGCAGGCTTGCAAAGTCGCGAAATCAACTACCATGCCTTTCTCTGCCCAAGGCATTAACTGCCTCAACCAATTTCCTGCAACAAAATTGAATGATCAAGCATAGGGACAAACTAGGGTAAACGACTAAAGAACAGGTAACTTTTAAGCAGATCTACAGTTGGGATCAACCATCAAACAGATCGACGGGGCACAGTGATTTCGTTGATTCAACTAGCGCGACTCAACAAACTTTTGATGTGTGCAAAATTCCAATGTAATTTGCTTCATCCAGTTTGGAGTCCACTGTTGATTTGGTGGGGACATAGATCCAACGATCCATAAGGATTTTGTTGATTCAACTAGCAAGTTGTTTAACATGAGCTAGCGGGTGCGAAATTTCTATCCAAAAGGATTATTCTGAGCTCGGGTCCTCCTGGGTGAGTTGGATGACGAATCAACGAAGGTTTCTCTACTAACTAGACTGGGTTTTGTGAGGATTGGACCCACAATCTCTCACATGGAATCTGCTGGATTAATCCCTCTCTGTTCCTCTATGAAATCATGCCCCCATCTCTTTCACGTTGCAGTGCATAGCTAGCTGTGGTATTTTTATTAAATGGTGTATTTACATGATATTCAAAAACATGTTGTGCTTGACTAACACAATGAACCATAGGCATCAACCTTGATCACCTATTCAAAAAATACCAAATCAATGGTAGGGCCTTGGCCTTAAGCTCCTTGCCATGATTATCATACAATATATACATCAAGTACAATTTTAATACAATGGGGTCAAAACTAGGGAATTACATTCCCTTCCCCCTTGGGGTCGAAACCAGGGCGTTATATTCCCCTCCCCCTTGATTAGCACTGTCCTCGGTGCTTTACAAAATAGAACAAATATGGATGTTCCAATCACATGTCATCCTTCAGCTCCCACGTAGCCTCATCAAGATTGCAGTGCTCCCATTGCACCTTTACCAGTCCAATGGCTCGATTCTAGAGCACTATGACCTTCCTGTCGAGGATGCACAATGGCTTGGTTTGGAACTCTCCCTCGGGTTCCATCTTAATCACATCCCAATTTATCACATGGTTAGGGTCATGTGCATATTTCTTAAGTAGGGAAACATGAAAAACATTATGAGCTCTAGTGCTAGCAGGAAATGCAAGTCTATATGCAACTGGCCCTATTCTTTCAAGCACTTTAAAAGGCCCACAATATCTAGGTGACAGCTTGGCACAACTTCTAAGCTTCAAGGAACTCTTCCTTGCCCTCACTCTAAGGTAAACATGATCCCCAACACCGAACTCTTTGTGCACTCTATGCTTATCTTCATAGCTTTTATGTCTGTCCTGGGTTGTTTTCAAGTTCTACCTGATCTTTGCAACCTCTTACTCCATTTCCTTGAGCAAATCTGTACCAAGCACAATCCTGTTCACTGGATTATCCCATGTCACTAGTGTCCTACACCTTCTTCCATACAAGGCTTCATATGGACTCATTCCCGAGGATGCTTGCTACCAATTATTATAAGCAAACCCTACCAAGTGTAAGTAATCTTCCCACTTGGATGGTCTGTCCATCACATACATGTGAAGCATGTCTTCAAGCACTTGATTCACTCTCTCTTTTTAACCATCAGTCTAAGGATGGTGGGCAGTGCTAAAGTTCAACTTGGTACCCAAATATGCAAACAAACCCATCCAAAAATGGGAAGTGAACTCGGGATCCCTGTCAGAAACTATTGCCTTAGGAAATCCATGCAATCTGAAAATCTCCTTCATGAAGATCTTTGCAATGGCATCAATCTTATATGTGGACGTTACCGGTATAAAATGTGATTCCTTTGTCAACTTGTCCACCACAACCATGATGAAGTCATGTTGCCTCCAAGTCATTGGCAATCCTGTAATAAAATCCATGGAAACAACTTCCCATTTCCATTCTAGGACTGGCAAAGGCTACAACAAACATGTTGGGTGTTGATGCTCAACCTTTACCTGCTGACATTTCATGCACTTTGAAATATACTCAGCAATGTCCTTTTTCATTCTTGGCCAAAAATATTGCTTTCTGGTTGTAGAAATTGTTTTCTGATATCCTGGGTGACTAGAATATGGAGCTTGATGGATTTCCTCCATAACAACTCTCCTCAAATATGCTACATTTGGAATATAAATTCTATTCTTATAAGTAAGAAGTTCATCTGCTTCCAATTTATATCCCTCATACCTCTTTTCAAGGATTTGCTGCTGCAACTTGTCCTTGATTTGCACATACATTTCATCCTCGACAGCATGATTAACAATCTATTGTCTCAAATTTGATTGGAAAATACTAAGAGATGCCACATGCATTTCATGCACCTTCCTGCTGAGTGCATCAACCACTTTATCCTCTTTTCCTTTTATGTGTTTGATTTCAAAATCAAACTCACATAAAAACTCCAGCCATCTAGCTTGCTTAGCATTTAATGTTGGTTGATCAAACAAATACTTCACACCATAGTGGTCTGTCCTTACCTCAAATTTTATGCCCATTAAGTAATTCCTCCACACCTTGAGAGCATGTACTATGGCTGCAAGTTCTAGATCATGAGTAGCATAGTTCTTCTCATGCTCCTTCAACTTTCTTGACTCATATCATACCACGTGGTTGTCTTGCATGAGAACTCCTCCAAGTCTTTGATTACATGCATCAATACACACCACAAAGTATTTTTCTAGGTTTGCAACTTTCAAAATTGGTGCAATTGTAAGAATATTCTTCAACTGCTGGAAGCTTTCTTCACATCTTGGTGTCCATTCGAACTTTATTCCCTTCTTTTGCAAAAAAGTGATTGAATGTGCAACCTTGGAGAACCCTTCAATGAACCTCCTGCAGTATCATGTAAGTCCCATAAATGATCTTACATCTATCACATTTCTTGGGGTTGGCCAATTCATAATGGCTTCAATCTTTTCAAGGTCCATAGACATGCCTTCATCTGAGATAATGAGGCCCAAATAATGAATTCTATCTTTATAAAAGTCACATTTGCTCAACTTTGCATGCAGCTTATGCTCCCTTAGTAATTGCAATGTCAGTCTCAAATGCTCTTCATGCTCTTCCTCATTCTTAGAATAAATAAGAATGTCATCAAGGAAAACAAGAACAAACTTGTCTGAGTACCCGCTGAAAAACACTATTCATGAGACACATGAATGTAGCTGGTGCATTTGTGAGCCAAAATGGTACCACTACAAACTCATAGTGTCCATACCTTGTTTTGAAGGTTGTCTTATGAATGTCTTCATCTTTGATACTTACCTGATGGTAGCCAGACCTCAAGTCAATCTTGGAGAATACCTTTGCTCCTCTCATTTGATTAAAAAGGTCATCAATTCAAGGTAAATGATATTTATTCTTCACAGTGACTTTGTTCAACTATGTGTAATCAATACACAACCTGAGCGTACCACCTTTCTTTTTCACAAATAGGACGGGTGCTCCCCAAGGGGACACACTTGGCCTGATATACTTCTTTTCCAACAACTCTTGCAACTGCATCTTCAGCTCTAGCAATTCTGGTGTGCTCATCCTGTAGGGTGTCTTAGACACTGGTACTGCTCTAGGAACAAGGTCAATGGTAAAATCAATGTCTCTCTTTGGAGGAAGCACTGGAATTTCATCACGAAAAACATCCTTGAATTCCTGCAACACATGAAAGTCCTCCAACCTAGGAGTTTCATTCTCTGTTTCCTCCAAGACATGAGATGCATAGAATTTACAACCTTTCCTACATAACTTCTTCAGTTGCATTGCTGAAATCTACCTAACAAAAATCACCTTTGGAATGCCTCTTACAACTCTTGGGTTTCCTTCTTCATCCATGCACTCAAAATTCTTGTTGTAACAATCAAGCTTAACTCTGTGCATCTCTAACCAATCCATTCCAATGAGAATACCATAGGAACCAAGTGCTAGAACATTCAAGTCTACATAGGTGACTAACCCATCCATGACTAGTGTACATTTCTCCACCACTTCACTAACTTTTCTCTTGGTTCCAATGGCGAGTTGAAATAACCATGACTTGCTATGCTTTAACTTCTTAAGGGAACAAATCTCAACAATTATAGGAGTATTATATTTGTGGGTAGATCCGGGGTCAATCAAAATAGAAACAAATTGCTCAACAATCTTACCTTCAACTTCAACCACAATTGACTGATGATCTTCCTAGCGGTCCTCTAGGGTTGCATAAATTCTAGGTACAGTCCTTACCATTTGACCCACAGTTTCTGCTTCTTGGATGTTGTGAACTTGCCTTACATATCCCTCCTAATATGGACAGTTCCTGCACATTTGGTTTTCTCCACATCTCCAACATTGGAGTGGTTCTTTGATCTCTTGGCTTTTCTCCCATCACTTTGGTTGGCTTAGTCACAACTTGTGATGGTTGCTTTTGCTGATTTCAGAAGTTAGAAGGTTTGAAACCTTTCTTCCTTTAGTCAAACTTTTTCTTCTTCTTGTCCTTCCATGCCTTATGGATATCAGGTTTTCCTTTTTTCTAATCATAGCAATACTTAGCCTTCCTGGTAGCCTCTTCTGGAGTTCTAGGTTCATCAAACTCAATTCTGTCTTTGTAAGCTTGAGGTAACGCACTCAGAAAATGCTGAATTTTCACTTTATCATCCTTGATGTATCTGACATACCTCAACAGATCCAAGAACTTGTTTTCATACTCTTCCATGGTCAGCTATCCCAATCTCATCTCATGGAACTATTTAATCTTGTCATCATAGTACCTGTCAGAGAGGTACTTCTGCTTGAAATACTTCTTGAACTGTTTCCACACAATCTTTCTATCATTGATCTTCTTCACTTGCCTGAGGTGCTCCCACCATATGGATTCTCTCCCATTCAAATTGAATATGGCTACCCTAGCCTTCATATTTCCTAAGTAGTCTTGGACTTGGAAATACTTCTTCATCCCGAGAAGCCAAGCTTCGGCTTCTTGACCAATCTTTATCTCACCATTAAAAGTAGGAGTCCTTGCCTTCTTGAATTCATCACGTGAACTACTCATGTAATGCCTCTTTCTTCTATTCTTGTGAGATGAAGAGCTCAAGCCCCCAGTGGATCCTTCAGAGTTAGATGATCCACTAGAAGATATTTTTCTTCTTCTGGCACTCCTCTTACTTCCTTCTAGATTTATTGCTCGATGCCCAGAGTTCATCCACCTTTGGATACCTGTCAAACTCTGCAACATGGCTGCATTCAGGCTACACAACCAATCCATCTCCCTGATGGGTTTATCAGGACTTACTTAGCCAAACTAACATTCAGTTGGGTTTATCAGGTTGTCCAACCAAGGATTACACACATGACCAAAATGCACAGCAAGACACAAACAATCCGACTACCAGTTGGGTTTCTCAGGCTGCTAAGGCAGTGGAAAGGAAGAATGACTAAGCTAATGGTTCAATCAAGAGCTAGCGACACCTCCACAAGATCTATCTGGCCTGGAATCCACAATACCTACACACCCAACACAAGGAAGCATCCCCTTCTCCGCTACACAGTCCCTCGGGATATACCTTCCCTTCCAGTGCTCTTCAGGGTGTGCATAGAAGATTCACCAGGAACTCTTATCTTTTTAGTGAGGTTCCTCTCAGCACTAGGTTTCTCAAGCACATTCAGAGGAAAACATGGTTCCACACCTCAATGTAGTTCAGGATAGCACAGTAGCACACAGCTAGGGTTTCATACACTCTGTAATACATGGAAACACTATAACACAACCATGAACCACAATGTGTAACATGAGCAACTCTCCACCACCCCAATGTAGATGGACTAAACAACACTTAACAGTGAACCACACTACACACCCACGACAGAAACCTTCTCTGCGACTCCAGAGAGTGAACAATGCCTAATCGATAGGATCGAATGGATGTAAGAGTGGTGGTATGGTTCAAATGACCAAACCGATCAGGTGAAGACTGGGATGACAGTCTGGGCATGAAATCACGTGTTTTACTTGCTTCATATGCAAGAACATGGCTTCTGCTACTGCAAGTTTGCTCAGTTACAAAATCGATTGCCATGCCTCGCTCTTCCCAAGGCATGAACTTCATCAACCAATTTCCTGCAAGAAGATGATCGAGCACAAGGACGAACCAGGGTAGACGACTAAAGAATGGGTAACTTTTAAACAGATATACGATTGGGATCGACCATCAAACAGATCGACGACACACAACTATTTCACTGATTCAACTAGCGCGACTCAACAAAATTTTGATGTGCGTGAAATTCCAATGTAATCCACTTCATCCAATTTGGAGTCCATCGTTGATCTAGTGGGGACACAGATCCAAAGGTCCACAAGGATTGCACTGATTCAACTAGCAAGTTGTTTAACATCAGTTAGCGGGTGCGAAATTTCTATCCAAAAGGATTTATTCTGAGCTCAGGTTTGCCTGGGTGAGTTGGACGATGGATCAACACAGGTTTCTCTATTGATTAGACTGGGTTTTGTGAGGATTGGAACCACAATCTCTCACCTAGAATCTATTGGATTATTCCCTCTTTTTTCCTATGTGAAATCATGCCCCCATCACTTTCACGTTGTAGTGCATAGCTAGTTGTGGTATTTTTATTAAATGGTGTATTTACATGATATTCAAAAACATGTTGCACTTTACCAGCATAATGAACCATAGGTGTCAACCTTGATCACCTATCCAAAAATACCAAATCAATGACAGGGCCTTGTCCTTGAGCTCCTTGCCATGATTATCATACAATATATACATCAAGTACACTTTTAATACCATGGGGTCAAAACCGTGGCATTACGTTCCCCTCCCCCTTGGGGTGAAGACCGGGATGTTACATTTCCCAACATTTAATTGCATACCTGTGACTTCATAAAACTGATACAAAATGGCTCTAATATGTAGAAGATCATTCCTAGTACCATCCAAGAAGATGGGAATGTCATCAACGAAGAGAAGATACACGATGAATTTTTTTTATAAAACTTTGATGCCATGAATATGCCCCATAGATCGAGCATGGGATAATGATATACTTGGACTCTCCATTATAAGTATGAATAATAAATGCGCTAAGGGACAACCCTGCCTAAGTGCACACTCAGGCCTGAAAAAAGGCTAAGGTTGATGAAGGATCATACTAAGGAAAGACCAATTTACTCGGTCATAAGCCTTGGTTAAATCCACTTTCAGAATGGTCGCATGAAGCTTTTTATCTTCGTTGAATGTAGCACTTCTTGAGTAGATCCAATAGCGCCATGGATTTGTCTACCTTTCAGGAAGGCAAACTGTTCAGGAGATATTTCCTTAGCTAAAATAGGTTTTATACAGTTCACAATGATTCTGGCAATGAGATTATACACACAATTACAGAGGGATGTAGGTCTATATTGATCCCATTTAGTTTCATGGTCCACCTTAGGTATAAGAGAGATGAATGTGGAATTAAAAACTACAATAAATTTACCTTCTTTGTGAGAATCCTCCATGACAACAAGAATGTCATTCAAAATATATCCATGAATATGCTGAAGAATTCAATTGGTCATCTATCTGGCCCCAAACTTTTATCTTCCTGCATATCATTGATTGTTGATTTAAGCTCCTCCATGTCAATCTGGTCCATAAGACAATGGTTGTGCTCCATGTCAACCATATTTGGATAAAGATGAAGTAGGTTGAGAGTGTTATCAACATAAGCTTGTTCATTTGCCTGATATTGGTGCTTGAAGTGGTGAACCCCATATCTAGCCAAATCCTGAAAACCCTTAACTTCCCCACTTTCCTTGAAGTCCAGCTTCCAGATAGTATTGATATTTTGTCGATGTCTAACATAATTCTGAAAATATTTAGTCTTATCGTCACCCTTTTCTATCCATGTGGACCGACTTTTTAACCTCCAGGAGGCTTTGTTCTCATCAAGGATTTGAGTACGGCAGATCTCTAGCTTAATGATACTCCTATTTTGAGAAACCAATATAAAACCATCTTTGTGTTTATCATGGAAATCATCAATTTCATCCTAAATAGTTCTCAGTTCATATTCCAAGAAATATTTTATGTTTGCGGCCCACGTGATAAGAATTATTTAATATGGATAAGGTTCTGTAAAAAATGAAGACCTGAAGATCCATCAAGATGACGTCTGTAGGGAATCCATAATATTTTAACAATAGATTTATAGTCCTCAATATCCAATTAGCATGCATTAAACTTGAAGGCACTAAGAGGTTTCTTAGCCAGGGTCCAGAACTCCATGAAAATCAGAAAGTGATTAGATTTACCTCCTTCTCCATTCCATTGTTTGATAAGGACACCAAACTATAGTAGACCTTCGTTGACAAGATACCTGTCAATACGCTTTGCAATATTGTCCACCTATCCTCATATTTCCTTAAGTAGGTCTAATAGAAATAGGAATATTGTTATATTCCCCAGTCTACAAATGAAGAAGTCCGACAGCTACTCAACCTGAGCCCTTTGACCCAAAATTTCACCTTTGCCCAAAGAAAAGTTAAGATCACCCACAATAATAAGTCTGTCAGCCTGTATGAAATTAGAAGTGAAAATCTTCTCCCATAAATTGACCCTGTGGAGATATGGTCTATAGACATTAAGGAATAAGTAAGAAAGACTAGTTTCCCTGGAGAAGAGGTTTGTGCCTATACTAGAAGGAATAAACCAAGAATTTGTACATAACAGATCTCTGGCTTTCCAACAAGTTATAAGGCCACCAGACCTGACTATAGCATCAAGGTTAACAAAATCCCAACCAGGCAGGTATTTCTTCAGATTCAAATTGATACCATCGCCGCAAGCAAGGGTGCGTTATATCTAAAGTATTTTTCGAAATTGTTGTGTGGACTAATGAATAGTTTGTAGGTTTTATTTAGCTTCGTATTGAGGCAAGGTAATGGTCTTGTGGTTAATATGGTCTCCTCTAGGGTGTCATGGAAAAGGAACACTACAGAACGTTGCTTTATCGATGATTGAAACATTATTACACTTCCACAAGCAACAGAAACTCCAACGAATAGAGTGGATTCTCAATATCAATTGTACTGTTTTATTGAATCTGTGTAATTGACTGGTTAGTGGGAGATTGACGAGTTATTTTGTTGCTATCACTCAATGTACTTCCTCTTCTTCTAATGAGAAATGAAAGGTCTTTTAGCTCTGTAAAGGGTTAACCTAGTATAAATGAGATAGTACGTGGTAGGTCAATTATTTATGGACAATACCACTATGCAACCACTATTAACTAGACTAATTATGGCATCTAGAATCTAGTATCCACCTTCGCCAGTTGTGAAGCCTGTCATAGTTTCTTCTTATATTAATTCTTTTGAATTTGTACGTTGTCCCCCTTACCAACATAAATCCATCTTAAATTGGATCTATCAAGCATTGAAAGGGATCCAATTTTTCTTGACATGTAAGTCTTTTTATCTTAAATTTTTTACACTTTAAGAAAAAAATTACACCTCAATATAATTGATCCCTATTGGTACTTTATATATCTAGGTTTAAGATCAAATCAATATAATTTAATGTTCTTTTATTAAGATAACATCATTTGCAATTTTGCACTAAGAGTAGCGAGGTTCTCTAGAACCCAGTATGGGGGAGATGTTGTCAAACGTAATGCGTAATGCGATATATGAAAAGTAAAAAGTAATTAAAAAATTCACGTCGACACAAAAATTTAATAATTAGAATCAAATAAGTAAATAAAAAATCCATGTTAAACTCGAAGTTACCAAGAAGGGATCAAAATTCTTGAGGTGTAAATTATTTTAAACATGTAAAAAATGTGAGATTGAAAAAAAATACACTTCAAGAAATTGGATCCCTCTCGGTCCTTGGTAGATCCCTATTTAAGATGGATTTATGTTGGTTATTTCTTTTTTATGGGAAGGACATGTTACACAACGTTACATGTTATAACATATCCCCTATACTGGGTTGTAAGCACCTTGCTCCTCTTAGTGCAATTAAAGAGTGCACTTATGGGAAAACCTCTAGGACATTACCAATGATACCTTACTTGTGTCAAACTTAATTACATCCCTCGTTCAATAAGCAAAATAACTGACATAAACACAAGCTTATACTTTGATCCTAGGTTGTGATAGATTGGAAAATTTATTTTTGTAGCTAGCAACTTGTTCAATTCCATTTTAATCAAAGGCTCAAGATTGAGATTCATCTTACAAAATTTTTGCTTTCAAAACATTCTCAATAGGAATAGCATCACCCTGATTGGTACGTCTATTGAAACTACGGGAAAGGTTCTATAAGACTTTCTGAAGTAGAGGGGGGGAACATTAAGTTTTGTTTGTGTTTTGAGCACCATAAACTTGTTTATAAATAACATTTCATTTACTTAATGACCCATGCATCCTCCCCATTCTTCTATATATGCAACCTTCTTCTATTTGTTGTCAATTTTTGGTTGCACGAGATAAACACATTATACAACCCAACAAAAACTCTAAATAGTTTCGTTTTTTTGCTGTCACATTTAGTGGTTGTTTTTATCTTCATTTCAAAAAGTGGTGCTACCAGTAGAATCATTTTTTTGGTGTTTTTTTAGATTTTGAATCTTCAAGTAGCTAAGAAGTATCAATATTTTTATTTTCAAATGTATTTAACAAAGAAATCTATATTTAAAAACAAATTATAATGATAATATTAATAATATAAAAAATTTATATCAAATATTAAAAATTCTAAAACAATTTTCTTAAAATTTAAGAAAATTAAAACACATTAAAAAATTAAGTCAAATATTAAAAAGTATATAAATAAATAAAAATTTGGTGGGATGGGGGGCTGCCCCCTCCCCCCATCCCGGTTCCCCCTCCCTTCCATAGCCCAAGCGTCGAAGGGGCATCTACTTGGAAACAACCAGTTCATTCACCGAAGGGGCGTCCCCCTCAACATCGGTGGGTTTGAAATTTTTTGGAACCCCAACCCGATTTCAACGTCAGTTTCTCTACATGTAGTTTAATTTCCGAACCTCAACATGCATAATCATTTAAAATTTAAAACTTTCAATATTTGCTTGAAACACATGGAATTATTTCAACATAAACAACTCATAAAATTTTATGGCAGCCAACACACATGAAATTTTTGACTCAGTATTTTGACCAACAAGGTCTAGAAAAAACCTCGAAGGGAATACCTGTATAAGAGAGAATTTTATTTCTTCAGGCAAAATTTCACAAAAAATTAAAGCAGTACTTATCTCAGTATTTCTTCTCTGTTAGTTTTTGTACCTAGGCAGATGTTCCCTAGGTGACTTTAATTTTTGCCTAAAGTCACTTTAAGAGGGAAAAAGGTGACCCTCACATTAAATGTCACTTAATGAGACTTTATATCAATAAAGTCACTTTTTGATAAATTTAAGTGGGTGAGTGATTTTATTTATGAGAAATAAATAAAAGGGATTTTCACTCTCAATCAATCTCATCCATTGGATTGATTCTTTCTCCACCATTGGATTAAGAAACTCACTTAGGGTAAACAAAAAGGTTGAGGGAGGCAAAAAGACATTCACTTGTTCATTTTTTCAGAGAAGAGAGAGAGCTAGGGCTGGAGGTCGAGTTTGCTTGAGGAGGGCACGATTTTATGAGTTTGCCGAAGAGATTTTGGTGAGCACAAGATCGAAACTGCATTTACTGTTTTATGCACTGAACCTGAGAGAAAGTATGGACTGCATTTAATGCACAGGACAGCAGCATTAAATGATGTACGGTCTGCACAGATTTCAAGGGTACGGCCTTCATTAATTATAGCACAGAAATCGAGGGATTGAACAGCTTGTTTTTGGCACGAATTTCGAGGGAGTACGGCCTGTATTTATTACAGTACGGCCTGCATTTATTGCTGGCACACAAATCGAGACAGTACGGTGCATTTAATTCAGCTGGTATGATTTTCTGAGTTGTACGGTCTGCATTTAATTCAGGAAGAAAAAAAAATGGGTGTACGGCTGGTTTGCTGAGCACATTTCCAGACTTTGAGAAAAAGTTTGCTGGTGGAGATAAGTTGTATCTTTCACCATTTTTTTTTCTGTCCTGTACATTGCTGAAGAAAATAATAAAAATCTCTCCTCTCTCTAATTGGTTTTCCCCGTGGGGGTTTTTCCAGGGCTGATTAGCAA
>LPNX010471999.1:535244-556485 GCA_001517045.1 Pseudotsuga menziesii | reverse complement strand
GCTGAGGCTGAATATATGGCAGCCAGTCAGGCTACTTGTGAAGCACTGTGGCTTCGCAAGCTTTTGGTAGACTTGTTTGATCAGGAGCTTAGGCCTACGGTGATTTATTGCGACAATCAGAGTTGCATTCAGCTCTCTGAGAATCCAGCGTTCCATCACAGGTCAAAGCACATAGAGATCAGATACCATTTCATCCGAGACTACGTTCAGAGAGGGGTAGTTGAGCTTCGGCATATTTCTACTGATGAGCAGGTAGCTGACATCTTGACGAAGTCTTTGGGGAGAGGCAAGTTCGTCTTCTTCAGAGATAAGTTGGGAGTGGTACGGAACACCTTCCTCGGTAAGAGGGAGTGTTAGTTTTTGTACCTAGGCAGATGTTCCCTAGGTGACTTTAATTTTTGCCTAAAGTCACTTTAAGAGGGAAAAAGGTGACCCTCACATTAAATGTCACTTAATGAGACTTTATATCAATAAAGTCACTTTTTGATAAATTTAAGTGGGTGAGTGATTTTATTTATGAGAAATAAATAAAAGGGATTTTCACTCTCAATCAATCTCATCCATTGGATTGATTCTTTCTCCACCATTGGATTAAGAAACTCACTTAGGGTAAACAAAAAGGCTGAGGGAGGCAAAAAGACATTCAGTTGTTCATTTTTTCAGAGAAGAGAGAGAGCTGGGGCTGGAGGTCGAGTTTGCTTGAGGAGGGCACGATTTTATGAGTTTGCCGAAGAGATTTTGGTGAGCACAAGATCGAGACTGCATTTACTGTTTTATGCACTGAACCTAAGAGAAAGTATGGACTGCATTTAATGCATAGGACAGTAGCATTAAATGCTGTACGGTCTGCACATATTTCAAGGGTACGGCCTCGTGTACGCCCTTCATTAATTACAGCACAGAAATCGAGGGATTGAACAGCTTATTTTTGGCACGAATTTCGAGGGAGTACGGCCTGTATTTATTACAGTACGGCCTGCATTTATTGTTGGCACGCAAATCGAGACAGTACGATGCATTTAATTCAGCTGGTACGATTTTCTGAGTTGTACGGTCTGCATTTAATTCAGGAAGAAAAAAAATGGGTGTACGGCTGGTTTGCTGAGCACATTTCCAGACTTTGAGAAAAAGTTTGCTGGTGGAGATAAGTTGTATCTTTCACCATTTTTTTTCTGTCCTGTACATTGCTGAAGAAAATAATAAAAATCTCTCCTCTCTCTGACTGGTTTTCCCCGTGGGGGTTTTTCCAGGGCTGATTAGCCAAAAATATCTGAGTTAAATTTATGGTGTGCATGCATTTGTTTTCAGCCTGTTAGTAATTTTTTACTGTGTGTTTAAAATTGTTCGGCAAAATTTTAAGTAGCTTCAAGCCTATGCAAAACCGGCTGAAGTGAAAAACACAAATTGTTCATTTAAACCAGCAAGCAGTAGAACTCAGTTTTTCAACATTCTCAAAATGCATGACAAACTTCAACCCCAAGAATTTATGTACAACCTCCTAACTCAACACCTTGATTTTGTGCATGTACGACTCACACGTGTGAACTGTATCAACAACTTCTCGATTTTTGTGCCTAAAATTGTTGATTTTTGTACACTGCAACATCAACTCTCTACCTCAAAATTTGTACCCTATAACATGTGAGCTATATCAACAACTTCTACTCGATTTCTGTGCCTAAAATTCTTGATTTCTATGCATTGTAATAACATCTCTCTTCCTCAAAATTTGTGCTTGTACAGTCTGATGACAACAATAAATTTTCTACCTTTCCTTGAAATCCGTGCCAACCTTTGCCTCGATTTAAGTGCAACTGTATGGCTTACCCTCGATTTCTATGCAATTATTACTATTGTATGGTGCTTTAAAATTTGTGTTGTACTTCACTGTTGTAGTCTTGGGATTTGTGCCACTCTCCAAGCTTTGGAAATTGTGCTAGAATTTTCTCTTTCTCCCTCTAGGTCGAATTCTCTTCTCACTTTGTTCTTTCTTACTCTCCAAATCACTCAGATCACAATAAAACAATGAAAATGCCTTTCCCTAGCCTTTTGATTTGAGTAACCACCATCTTAGAAATCAAATGCTTAGATTAAAAGCCAATTAAATGAGATCTAGGGCTTTTATTAAATATCATTTTTCTCATTAAAAGCATTAACTCACTTTTAAATATTAAATGGGACATTTAATACTCACCCACATTTTTAATTCTCATAAAGTCACCTTTTAAAGTTTTAATAACTCAAACTCACTTTATAAACATAAAGTGATTCTCACTTTAAAAATACGAGGGACCCCAATTTGTTTAAGTGTTCATGTCCACCCCAGGGCATCACAAGGTGGAAAAACACTTCCTTGGTAATTTTCAACACTCCCTCTTACCAAGGAAGTTTCTCTTCATGACGCCCATCTTGTCTCTGAAATGAATATGCTTCCCTATTCCCAAAGACTTTATGAGAATGCCAGCCACCTTCTCCTCAGTAGATATGTACTGCAACTCACAACTCCTCTCTGAACTTAATCTCTGATGAAGTGATATCTAATCTCAATATGTTCAGAGTTGTCATGAAACACTGGATTCTTAGATAACCTGATGCAACTTTGATTGTCATAGTATATAATTGTAGGCATCAACTCCTGATCAAACAAGTCAACCATCAACTTATGAAGCCACAGTTCCTTGCAACTATCCGAACTAGTTTCCATATACTCCGATTCAACATAACTCAAAGCAAAGGACTTTTGTTTTTTGTTGAATCATGACACTGCTACCAAACCCAAACTAAAACAACAACCATAAGTGTTTTTCTGGTTCGATGCACTACTTTCCCAATCTAAATCTGTGAAGCCAACCAATCCCACTCCATCTGAATTCTTGTAGTCCACACCATAATCTATTGTCCCAAAAATATATCTTAATACATGTTTTGCAGCTACCTAGTACACTCTCCTGGGCTCCATCATGAACTGGCTAAGAGTGTTCACTGCAAAACATATATTTGGTTTGGTGTTAACCAGACACATCAATGAACCAATGAGCTTCTTGTATAAAGTAGGATAAACCAACTCTCCCTCAGAAGCATGAAGATTCTTCCAGTTGGTGATCATGGGTGTGGACATAGGTCTGCAACCCTCCATCTTAAATATCTTTAGAACATTAGTAGCATATTTTCCTTGCCCCAGGAAAGTATGTCCATCCTATTTCCATACCTTCATACCCAAATAATAATGCATCAGCCCAATATCAATCATCTTGAACTTTGAAGAAAGATCTTTCTTGCAACCCCAATCAGGCACTCCTCTCCTGTGATAAACAAATCATCGACATATAACAGAAGAATGAGCGGATCACCTCCAACCATAATGAAATACAAGTTGGGATCAACCTCACTCTTCTAGAACCCAATCAAAAGCTAGTATGAGTCAATCCTCTAGTACCAAGCTTGAGGGGCTTGTTTTAGTCCACACAATACCTTTTTTAGCTTGCATACATGTGAATCTCTCCCATGCGCCTCAAATGCATGTGGATGCTCCAGATATACCTCCTCCTATAGAAGACGATTCAGAAATGCGGCCTTCACATCCATCTGGTGGATCCTCCAACCCATCTCCTGCAACTATGGATATCATTAATCTAATAGAAGAGTAACGAGCAACAGACGCAAAAGTATCCTCATAGTCAACTCCCTTAACCTATGAGAACCTCATGCTATGAACCAAACCTTGTATTTCTCGATGATTCCATTCACAACATCCTTTCTCTTGTACAACCACTTGGAAGTCACAACTGACTTTCCCTCTGGTTGTGGAATCAGCTGGCCTTTTTCTCTCCATGTCTTTCCATAAAGTCCTCTTTTAATTATTTCATGGTTGAAATATCGCTTGCAAACAACTATAATAACGATTCCAAGGAATCCTCTTCTCATGTCAAAAGAAATAATTTCATGGCCACATCTTTATGCCTAGAATTATTCCACTTATGCGTGCAATCTTCAAATTTTGTCATTGAGATTTGGTAGGAACAACATTATTTCCTTGGAAGGCAAGAAGCTTATCTATTGATTTTTCAAGGAAGGCATGAGGGTAACCATAAATAGTGGAAAAAACCAAAGGAGCATCTTTGTCATCCATTACAAAAGATTTAGTATAACTATCTAGAAAAACTAGGTGTAGATATTAGATATATTATGATCCTAAGTGATCAAGTGTTCTACGAGAAGAATCCTTGTCCAATATTGTCCTTGTAATCCTTTGGTTTCATAAACAAAAGGGAACAGACCGTTAATTTTTCTTCTTGTAGAATACCTATTAGTATTTGAACTAAGTGGAGTTTCCAGATGAAAAAGTTAGAGATCTAATATAAAATATCATCGATCAAAGTAAAAACAAGAAAAATCAAGGTGGTTAATCTTGAGTGATAAAAATATTGTATTATTAGCAATAGCACCAATTTTTTTGTTGCCTAGATCCGCTTGTGAACGTGATAAAAATATCAAGCCACTGAGGGAGGCCCTCAGGGAAAGTCAAGGAGTTGGGATCCCACTGTCAACACAACATTCAACTCCTTCTATTTAGGCCACCTCCTAAACCAAACCCAAGGGAAGTAGACCCTATAAAATATAGGAAGGTCAAATTTGAAAAGGAAAGTTAGGAGTTAATCAATTTCACTAGAGGAACAATCTAATAAAATTAACTTAAGAAGCAATTCAAATATTTATGCATAAATGAAAGTATATACCAATGCTTTAAAAAAGGATACAATAATGGACCCCGGATGCGAGTGCATTCCACGAACACCTGGTAGCTTGATCCAAACATCTATCATCGGCATGCTGCACCTGTCACCCTCCAGCCATGAATATGGGGCGCCTATTAATGGTGATCACTCGGTTATCGTAAGTTTTAATGTGATCTACCCTGAGGTTAATGAGCCTAGGTCTGATGCGACGTAGGTCGTCCCATGGCATTAACGTTGGTAGTTGTATGTTGTAGCTCCTGTGTGTGGCTTACCTGTTTCCCTCCTCTTTGGTGTATGAAATGGCTATCCCACCTGGTTCTTCTTTCATTCTCTCCCCCTCTCTGCGCTTCGTGTGGATCTTCTATGTTTCGTTCGGCCTTGCACATTATGTTAATGCTTGGGAGCTTCTTTTCCTCACCATGACCCGTCCGAGAGGTACCTCCCGTCATGGAGTTGGGCATGGCGTTGGCAGAGAGGTTGTGTCTCCAGGGAAAGGCAAGGCGATAAAAAATGGTTATGACAGTAGTATCTCGACCCTGGTTTGTGCGCTCATTGACGATTGGGGGTCTGTTCAGGTGGCAGACATTCTTTCTATAGGTAACTATGGCAACCAAATCATTTTTTAGTGATTGATTAAGAACATGCTAAAAAATATGGCTGAATAAGTGTTGGCAAATTGGACCTCTTCCACGGCCTCCATCATGGATATCAGGGCTCTTTTGGTTCAATTGGATGCAAAACTAGTTAGCCTCGACGCTAGCCTTACCGGTGGCAAGTATTCTCTGGAACAATGCTCTAAGGTACAAAGGGGCCTTGCTTTAGAAAATCCCACAACCTTTTGGTATGATTTGGATGGCCTAATAGATGCTCACCCTGGAGGATCTTCTTCTGCTCCTACGACCCCATCAATTCTAGGGGAAATGATGGCAGTGGTTGTCGAAATCTCTGAGTCCTCGATGGTTACCACCTCTAGACCGACTATGCCCGATTCTAGAGTCTCCTCCAGCTTGGATCCTCTGCACACCACCTTCCATATGCCCACCACCATTGATTTTTTGCACTTCAAGAGAGTCTGAACTTCTTCATGGGACGCTTCTCTTTGCTGCAAAACCAAGCCTCTGATGCCTAAGATCCCTCCACAAGGGTGGGATGATGACTTCTTTGGCAGCTTCCCCATTGTCGAAGACAAACCCAACCCTCAAAAGGAAGACACTACTGCTTTTGATGCTTGTCCTTAGCTCCCTCGACCACTGTCAAAGGTTCCACTTTTTTGTTGTCAAACAGTCTGTTTTTTGCTCGGTTATGGTTTATGTGAAGAAATGTAAGTTTCTCTACGGCATCCTACCTCCCAGGACAAGTTTGTTTCTTCATGATACTTCTCAGCCTAGCAATTTTGAGCATCTAGGTTGGTGGTTCCTCCAACCTAGACCATCAAGGCTAGCTATGTTCCATGTAATATTTTGTGTACTTATAATATAATTATTTGCTGCAGCCTTATAAAAACAAAGGATACAATAATGGAGTAAAAAAGAAGCTTTCAAGCTACGCCAAAAGATTACTTTACTGGAAAAAAAATGTTATCTAACTTACTAGAAAGTGTAATCAAATCCAAATTGTGAAATTTCCAAGGAGAGGATTGAATTTGCTTGTTAAATGAAGGTGAGACAAATTATGAACCTACTTGGGGCATGGATCGAGTGTTTGTTAAAATTGAATTTGTTAAGGGAAAGTGGGTTTCAAATATACTCGAGGTATGTGGAAACAAGTCCATATTGTCAAGTGTGGTTACACATGAGACGGGGACTAGATCAGAGCCGAGGGGGTATGTCTAACATTGACACCAATTGAGAGTGTATCCTGAAAGGTCCCCATAATCACTACCTAGTTGATTCCCCTTCATAGTAGAATTTTCCCACAAGTGACAAACCTATGGAAGATAGATTCCAAAGTTTCCTTTTATAGGGAGGTTGGTTTTAATTAATTGTGGAATTAATTAGAATGTCTTAGGATTGATTTTAGTTCGAATTGAGTGAGTGACCTCCAATGTGCAAAAATGATTAAACATTACAACTTAGCATGCATCTAAATTCCTTCCAACTAAAATAAAATATTGTCTAATTACTACTTAAACAAATTATAAAAACTAACTATGGTAAGCTAAAAAAAGAGAAGCGAAAAGTCACACACAAAAAATGATATGAAGAGGGGGTTTAGGAGGTATTTAAAGCCACCATCCTATGTTATGGGTTACAAAGGGATTTGTAGCCCTTATAAGTTCTTATTGTTATTCCCTATAGCCAACAATCATGCTTACAAAATTAGGATGTGGTTCAGGGGAAAATTAGAAGAGGTAAATGTTTTGCTTAGGAATCCCCTTGAGTGTTAAATGGTGGACGGTGATAACTTCCTCTAGGATTATTTTCCCTCTTTCAAAAAAATACAAGAAACTATTAGGAGACAACAAGGAAATTGATCTAAATGTGGGCTCTTGGTCTCTTCCAAAGGGAGGAAATACCTTCCAATAAAAGGTTGGACAAAACAAACAAATAAAAGAGAGTTAAATATGTAATTCTAAATAGATCTAAGGATCTGCATCATTAGATTTTTTCATTGTCCAAAGAGTGGTAAGTGAACTAAAAAATGGTACAAATACCCAAAAAAAGGAGAAAAAACTATTTATAACTATGTTACAATTACAATAACATGCAAATATTAAAATGCATTCTCCTTGATACTAGGTGCAAAATTGTGTAGACTTTAATGCATGCACTATAGACTTTTAAGATTAGATATGATATAAAATCATATATGAAATTTTTAAATTTCTAATATATATATATGATCAGATCAAGCATGATAAATCTAAAACCTATTTGCGTTATCTTGTTGATATTATAGATTCCAAATTTGAGCCAGTAAATAAAAGAATAAATTTTGTTTTAGAATTGGAAGGTTGGAATGAGAAATGAGAGAGATAAAGAGAGAGTTGATATTTATACAAAAATATTGGTCTAATGCATTCACTAAGGATTCACTGAGAAGGAAAGGTTGCTTCAGGCTAACCTCAAGTTGTTGAGTCAATGGGATAACCTGCACAAACAATATTAATACACATGCAAAGAGAAAGATCCTGTTCTTATTCTTATGTTAGTGCAACCTATATAGATAAATTCAATATAGCATGATCCAAACTAGGTGCAATTCTAAAATCAAACTCATTCTCTATATATACGGTAAAGTCTCTACTAACAATCTATGAAGTAAGACCTTTATCAACTGGGGAGTAATCCCCTTTCAATTACCATATGGAGAAATAAGAAGCATGCCCACTAACAACATAAGATACTAATTACCTCCACATGAATATGATAAGCAAGACAATGCCATACAATTGATGAGCCACACTCCAATTTTCCTCCAAAGCCTTACTTTTATTCACAAAGCTTATTCTCACAAGAGTATTACAATAAGCTCTAATATTCAACCAACAACAAAAATGAGAAGAGAGGACTCTTTAAATAACAAAAGGAGGATAGAATTCACCCCCCTTGAGATGGTGAAACGTGGAGGGTATCCAAAACCCTAATGCACCACTTGGAGGATGACTAGAGCAATCTGGGGAGTTAACTAGGCTTGACAAGTCTTGAAATGTACCATATGGAACACAACTATAGAAAAATGAGGGGTTAAGTCACATAATTGAGCCTCTAGATCCATAATGTGACACCTCTATTTATCAACTAGAGAAAAATTTGGAGTTTAACTCGGTTAACTAGGCCTAACTTGGCCTCCTATGTGCCGTCTCTAGGAGGATATCTTGGAGATTGAATCAAATACAATCTCATGCATGAACATGCAAGAGATATGCACCAACACTATGAGAGATTGAGAAAAATTAGGGGTAATTTATGAGTTAACTAAGTTAACTAGACCTACAAAACCCTAATTTTCCCACTCTTAAGAAAATTTAGGAGTAATTGACGAGTTAAATAAGCCTCCAAAACCCTAATGCATTTCTCTTGAACAAATTTAGGATTTAACACCACAATTAACTTTGAGATCCAAGTTATAATTTGGAGATGAATCATGAGATTGTCAAGGGCACCACTTTTCTCCCTTATATGATGCTAGACCCATGTTTTCTCTTGATCGAGGGGAGAATTTGCTAGGAATATCCCATTTTTGATATTTGACCCCCTCAAGCCATTTTTACATAGTCTTTTTCAAAAAATTATTCTCCAAGGTACAAATATGTCATGCAAGACTCTAGGACCATGGTTTAATGACTAATTCTAACATGAGACCATAAGGAGTTAGACACCAACCTAAGGCTTAAAGGCACCTAAGTTATAACACACTTTGGATTTGGAGGTGTGAGTGAAAAAACAATGTTGAACTTTGATCACTAGGATCTAAGTTCAACTAAGTTAAAAAATCACTCCAAAGGTGCCATACCATGAGTGACTCACTTAGGATATCCCTTTTAGACATGTAAAGGATGTCAAAATATTACAAACAACCTCTCTTCAACCATGACAAAGGAGGTGCAAAGTACAACAACTGAGCAGAATATTGCTTGATATGATGGGAGATTGGAAGGTCTCTGGCTAGTTGATGATGTGTTTTGTCGACAAATGAGCACTTTGTGCATATTTTTAATTCAACATGGAATATGTACAAGTCCACAATAAATTTTCATGCATATTATTTATTTTTCCAAACAAATAAATGAAATACTTTATCACTATTGAGGCACATTATTTTCGAGGTATTACATCTCCTTTTATGCTTCCTGCATTTTATCCTCTCTCTCCCAGGTAACTTCCTCAAGTTCAAATTTCTTGAATTTCACCTTTACCTAAGCGATGACTCTATTCCATAGCATCGCTTCTTTCATGCCTAGGATGTGCATGGTTTGTGGTTGGAAATCCCCTTCCAATTACCTGTATCACATGTTAATCCACAACATGTTTAGCATCATGAATATATTTCTTCAACAAAGATAAATGAAATACATTTTTCACTTTGATGTAAGTTGGCAAGGCTAATTGGTTAGAAACAGGCCCAACTTTTTCTAGATTTGAAAAGGCCCACAATATCTTAGGTTTAGTTTAGAGCATCTCCCCTACAAGTTCAAATATCTTCTTTTTTCTTTTACTTTCAGATATACTTGATCTCCTCTCTCAAATTCATTCAATCTCCTATTTAGGTCCGCATAGCACTTTTGTCTATCTTGAGCTATTTTAATATTATGTTTAGCTTTCCTAACAATCTACTCTTTTTTCTTAAGCATTTCAAGTCCTAGCATGTCTTTTCCGACTAGGTTGTAACAAGTAATTGGGGTGTTACATTTTCTTCCATACGTTATTTCAAAGGGACTCATATTTGTGGAGGCTTGATAACCATTGTTATAATAATACTCTTCCAAATGTAGGTAGTATTCCCATCTCTTAGGATTATCCATAACATATATTCGTAACCTATCTTCTAGGATCTAGTTTGTTCTTTTTTATTTACTATCATTTTGAGGCTGGTAAGCAATGCTAAATTTCAATTGAGTGCACAATCCCGTAAATAATTCCTTTCAAAAATTTGAAGTAAATTTTGTATCTCTATATGAGATGATGTCTTTAGGTACCCCATGAATTCTAAGTATCACTCTCAAGAATATTTCTACCATATTTATAGATTTGAAGGTAGATTTGACAGGGATAAAGTGAGCATCTTTGCTCAATTTGTCCATGACTACCATAATGGAGTCATGTTCCATTTTAAACTTAGGTAATCCTTTGATAAACTCCATTTAAATAGTTTCCATTTCCACAAAGGAATGGGTAGAAGCTGCAATAAATCAATTGGGTGTTGGTTTTCAACCTTTACTTGTTGACATTCAAGACATTTATCTATGTACTCAACAATTTCATATTTCATCCTAGGCCAAAATATTATTTTCTTAATTCTATAATCATTTTCTGATACCAAGGGTGTCCTAAGTATGGATTTTTGTGAAACTCATCCATAATGATCAGCTGTAATTCTATTGAATGAGGTACATACAATATATTCTTGAATAATAACATCCCATCTTCAATGAGGTCATAGTTTCCAAGTTGTTGTCTTGTAACATTCTATTGTATATATAACCTTATTTTCTTCTAATTTTTATCTTGATTAAGACTTTTTTAAATCTTATCTTTGAATTCATTTGCAAAAGATCTAACAGAATTCAAATAAATTAGGTGCATGCTCATGTTGATAGCATCATCTATCTTATTTTCCTTACCCTTGATATGCTTAATTTCAAACTCATACTCACTTAAAACTTCCATCCACTCACATGTCATGCATTTAAATTATGTTGGTCAACACTACTACAAAAACAGTCCTTTGGTGATGCATAGCCTTGTTATGAACCTTTAATGATCGTCACCAAAGCCACTTATGGTGACACCTAGTAAAATATAATTGATATAAGTAGCTTTGGAGACAATCATTAAAGGGCTATTGCCATAAGTGGATTTGGTGATCAAAATAATGATGTGCCTTTTAAGACCATCATCAATTAATGTTTCAACAACTAAATTAGTGACCCTCTATCTAATTTCGTCATCATTTCCTCTATTTGTAACTGAATTTGGTGATAGCCCCCCAATTCCCACTGCCAAAAAATTTGTTGGTCATCACTAATAATCTTTATTGCCACCAAAAATCTTGTTAATTAGTGATGATATTCACTAGTTGTCACTAAAGATCTTGATCGTCACCCCCAAATGAAAGGCATGACCCCAAATGAAGTAACATATACTACCTTGATTGATGGACATTGGAAAGGAGGAAAATTGGTCATTGCTCTTGCACTAGTGGAGTGCATGAAATAAAAGGGTTGTGAACCAAATATTTATGCTTACAATGCTTTGATGAATAGAATTTGCAAGGAAAATAAGATATCACAGGTAGACAAACTATTTGAAAACCTGTTAGAAGGGGGATTAGTTCCCATTGTGTTTAGTTACACAACGTTGATTGATGAATTTTGCAAATCAGGTGCAACAGATCATGCCTTTAGAGTCCTTAATGAAATGGTGTGTCAGGTTTGTGAGCCAAATATTCACACATATATATAGTGCATAGTTTCATGTCCTTCACAAAAAAGGGAGTTAGAGGAAGAATTAGTCATATATCACTTAGTCATTAATTAACCAATTAATGACTAAGTGGTATACGACTAAGTTAACTGGTTGAAAAGAGACAGTTAGTTTGTTCTGCCTAAGAAATAATTGTTTATATCCAAATTCTAGTTGTTTTTTAGTCACTAATTATCCATTTTGTATATGTTGCATGCTTCAATGATAGCTAGTTTTAGGTGTATTATGCATACTTTGGAAAATATCGTCCATATAAAAGATTTCAACTAGAATTCTAGTCCATTCCCATAAAAAAAGTGATAGTGTCATGCCCATAAATGGTTGGTAATGCAAAAATTGCCTTGTTGATTTATCCCAAAGATATCCTAACATCAAAATGTAAGTTTCTAACTCTAACCATTAGCATAACCATAACATCCATATCCATGATGCATGCATGCAAGAAAAAAATCAAGCATCAAGGATGTTCATAAGTAGAAAAATAAGTGCATAAGGTAAGGGAATCATGTGAATAAGATGAGATGAGATATAAATCAAGTGATGGGTGGGAGAGGGGCCTGCCAGAAAGTAATTGAAACATGATACTATATCATTAAAAATCATCCATCTATCATTAAAAATTATCCAACCTCCCATAGTGTAATACCTCACACCAGGAAACAATAATAACAAGTTCATCATACATGGATTTATGCCTCCCCACCATATACATTACTTTTATGTAGAGAACACATTATGATTAGGAGAAGATTCCAAATAAGCATAACATAAGTAACTACCTAGTAAACTTGTATAAGGATAAACCAACACAAACTTTATTTTCTTTCAAATACGAGTATCACATTCCAAATCTTGGTAGTGAGTATACCAAATATTTATAACTCAACAAACTATACAACTTTAAACGAAATTGTCCATAAACATTTTTAACCAATAAGCATCTACAACTAACTCACCATCCATATATAACTCAAAAGGGTAAAGATGAAAAAAAATAAAATAAAATAATATCAAGTATTGCCAAAAAAAAAACAAATAATGCAAGAGCATATCTCTACTTTTACACAAAACTCATATTCAACAAAATAACATGAGTAAAATATTTGGAAACATTACATATGTATAACCAAAAAAAATACTTGCATGTGTTAAATTTTGTTGTGTAAAAATTTGCAAAATAATCATACATTCTTCTCCATGCATAGGCTTATAGAATACTATCTACACCAATATAGATTAAGAATTTCACTTGTTTAAGATTGAATTAATTGTAACTATTACTAGAAAGCATCTATTAAAGGTGGCCCAAGCCAAGGTTTGATTCACGAGATTCACCAAATGAACTAGTAATCAAAATAGACCAATATCTACTATAAACAACTTTACATTATGCAACATAAAATTGCCATGAATCTTACGCATAAATCACTACAACATTATTTTTGTGTATTTCACTCATGAAGAAAGAACTTTTCAAATTTCTTGTTTCTGCGGGGACAAACCCATTCAATTTATTTCCACTCTAATTCCATGAATTCATAATCCAATATAGGTAATGGGATTAATGATAATTCTAACCCATTAAATTTCTCATAATTTAATAAATATAAAGGGGATTAACATAACTCTCATCCATAAAACTGACTTGTAGTTTAACCAGCCTAGATCCAAATCCTAGGCTCTATCAAACATCGAGAGGGATCAAATCTCCCAAGATGCAAACCTCCTTGAGTACAATACCTGAGAAAAGGTTTGCACCTAGGGAGATTTGATCAAACTAAAACTAAAACCTTGAAACTGAATTGGATAAAAAACAAATGACTTAAAATTAATAACTAATAATCTTTAATAATAATAAGAATAACTTCTCATACCTAAAACCACTAACAACAATCCTCATCTTAATTTGGTAAGATAAATTTACAAAACATCATCTTAATTCCAAAAACAATATTTTTAATCAACAATTTATCAAATGAAACTTAATTAATTTATATAGATATATAATTCAACCCACAAAAGAACGTTCAAATAAACAATAAATCTTTGAGTGCAAAATCTGATTAGAACTCTATGAGGAATTTGGGTAAGTGATCATAAGATAATAAGTCATATAACCATTTAAAAATATAAATCATTTTAAAATAAATTATCTAACTATCTAACAACGTAGAATCCAATTAACCATTCAAATTATAAAAAACAGATATTAATTAGAATTTATGTATTAAAAAAATCCAAGTCATCTACATATAGAATCCAATTAACCATTTAAATTATTAAAAATAATAAATATTAATTCGGAATTTTGTCTTAAAATTTTCAAAAACCTTGCAGAAGAACACCACAGGGTCCTTTCCTCTCTTTTTGGTCCATTGATTTTCTCAGGCTCAACTATGAATCAAATGGCAATGAGGGAGGGTCTTGATCCAACAATGCTTAAAGCAAAAGGTTGGCTGTACCGAACTCTTAATACTGGTTGTTCATTAATAATTCGTTAATGCAATGACCGATCCTTGACTGAAAGGAGATTCCTTGCCAAGCATAATAGCTTCCTAAGAACCACTTCGTTAACTCTGTAGTTGTCAAGCAAAGATCAATTAATTGAAACCCCAACCGCTTAGATACTTGTTCACTGAACTTAGTGATTGATTGGACATGCTTCCTTGGGCTAGCTCGCTGGTAATTAATGTGCAGCGAAGGAAGGATGTAAGTATCGATTTGGGCTGTTCGAACGAGAGCCCGAAGCTCTCTCTAATTCACTTACTATTGCAGGCAAGATTCAACTGATCATGGCGATTTTAAGAGATTCAATAGATACGCAGTCTTAAGAGATTTTTCCATTGAAGGCGGACAACAATTGTGTCGATGAGCAGGAATAGGAATACCATTGAAAGGGGCTGTGGAAGACTGATAAAACTGAAGCTGAAGAGTCTTTCTGTGAAAAAGGTGCTGGCAGAGTCATGTCAAGATTCGTCCATTAATGAAATCTCATTGAGAGAGCTTGAGAGGAAAGAACTGAATGAAGTTGAAGAACCTTGACGAGATAAGGCAGGACTTTGCAAGGTTCCAATTGAAGCTTAAAAATCACAGGGAACAAATGGTTGATCGTCCTGGTCCTCACGCCCAATAAAATTATTGCAATCTGATTTGCCAATGGCCGGAATAGCAGCGTCGTGGCTATTCTGAATTGCGAGGGGAAATTGATCAGAAGTGGCTGTATCAATTCTAGAAGCTTCTGTATCAATTTCATCTCTGCGCCTACGACCCATCAACCAGTTGAAAAGATCACGAAATACCATCGAGCGACCGGGATAGTCACTTACAGGGTCGCGTGTACTGGGGCTGTCAATATAGTAGCTATTGAAAATATGTTCAATGCATTCCCACTCTCTGAAATAATATGTATTGGATAATCCTGCATTGCTTTGGCATTCATTATCTATGATACTTATATAATCGATAGCCCTCCCTCGCAGAAATTTGTCATCGAAGTGGATTGTGGATTCCATGTAGTTTTCGATGATTTGTTTCTTCAACTTCTCAAGTTCGTCAATTGGAAAAGGTTTTAGGTCAGCAGCCAACGTAAGAATGTGTTGGTCTCTGAGGGGAATGTATCGTACACAAGTCGGAACCTCTTCTTCCTCATTGAATAGACGACGCCTATGATGGAGGTGGAATAGAGCTTGTTTGATCGCTCTGTATATCTTGCTGCTGTTCTTTTCATATGGTCTTAAAATAAGCACCGATAAAAGTCGTGACCCTTCTCTATTTTCGACAGAAATGTTGTTCTGTGCATGTTTGATGATGTTACCCTACTAGGCTGTAGAGCAACCCAGCCAGGTTTTAAATAAAGGTTTTTAATGGCAGATAATATATATTTATTAATTTTATTTTTTTAAAGTAAAGAGTAACTTTACAACATCTATGTCATTACAACATCTATATCATAAAGTGTTACAACATTTACATTATAATAGGCAGGTAAAAAGTAACTATAACCGACATTTACAAGAAGAAAGTTATAAGAGGAAATTTACATAACGTTACAACATCTCTCTCGTAATATTTGGCACAATAATCTAGAAACTTTCTACAAACAAAGCTTATAGTTTAAAAAGATGTTCCATATCTCTAATAGATCTTGGAATATCTCCATAAATATCATTATTGAAAAGGTCCCTAAAAATTCACATCAAATCATAAACCAAACAAATGGTAAGGACTTCCCTTAGAGAAATTATATTTTTAGATATAATTTTTAAAGGAAACCTTAAAATCTTTAACCGAGACACGAGAAGAACTCACAAATTGTCTAGATTTTTAATATGCGCTATCTCTACGGGAATTGATCCACATTGTTGGAGCCTATCGGTTTCTGTTAAAAAACATGATTATCAGTTAGTCACAATGAATATTATTAATTCAATTCAAGTGTTTAGGCTAAATTGTATAGGATATTGCCTACAACTACTTACGAATAAGTTATCCTATCAAGTTTTTTAATTCTTGAGGAATAGTACCATTCAAATGTTTTACATGTACATTACTACAAAGGAAAGGAAAAGTGAAGACACGGGCTCAATATTGTTAGCCAATGCAAAATTATGTTCCTCAATTTCTTCACTTGTCTTATATATTATACCACTCGCAAGAAAACAAGACAAATGCATGAACTGGAATCAGACCTTTAAATTGATTTCAGACAATATTTTTGTCTCAAAAAATACTTTGTATTTTTAAATAATTACAACAAGAATATAGAAGGGATCAATGATTAATGTCTAGTGTATTATAAAGAGGTTTGAAGATGTTCTTGTTTCCACTTTCTGTAAAACGTTTTAGGCACAAACTTACAATTTGAATAGTTATTCCAACTCCCCAAGCTTGGGTATAATTTTCTCAGTTAGTTGATTGTCATTTAATTTCTTGCATATGCATAAAACCATTGACTGCCCTCATGTGAAGACCCACTTGCATGGTGTGATAGTTGCCCATTTGTTTCAATATTGATGGTATCCTCCCCTAAATTGTGCAGAAGGATCTAGAATTGCGGGAAGGATCAAAGTTTCCTTTTTCCTAGAGTTCTTGATCTAATTAGAAGTGCTTCCAAGTATGGAGACCACAATTTTGTTGGTTAGGTATGGTTTCATCACCCCATCCCATTGATCCCCTAAATTAGAAGTGTTGCAGGTATGGAAACTACAAGTATGCTTTGGAGCAAATACGCTTTGGATTTTGCAACAAAGCTTTGACTATTACATGTGGGTGAGTGATCTGAGTTAGAAAGCATTACCAAGTATGGAGACATCGGTATTCAGAACTTCCCTGAGATATGATTTGGGTAAGACCAAGACACAAAGGTGAGGTCTGAACCCCAACTACGTATATTAATAACAAGGTCAGGCATTTGTGGTATTTCCCACTTATTAATAATATGATAAAAAGGAACTCTAATTAATAGCAAGTCTTTCCCTCATTATAACTATAATCGAAAAGGGGTAAGGAAATAGAATTCATAGCAAAAGGGTGATCCATCTCATCCCCTACACCCTAAATAAATCCAGATTGAATTGGATAATTATAGAGCCACTAGATGAGCACATGTTTCAAACTAGGGTGTATCAAAACCCCAAACTAAAACATTATCCAACTCATGATCTTGGGATCAATGCCCCTCCAAGATGTTGTGTTCTCCAACAAGATGTTAGTCCAATGATCCCTCTTCAATGGCGGTCCACTACCCAAGTGTGTCTTCATGCAAGACACTCCTCTAACTATGTGGCACATGCCCTCTCAATGCTCAACCAAATAGCATTGAGCATATAAACAATAAAAATGGGAATGAACCAAATAAATTATGTCACTCAAACCCAAATGACCAATGGGATAAATCATGTATTGGTTGGCAAGTTATCATTATTGTAAAATGCCTATTTGATCCCCAAAAAGGCCAGATAGGGGTCCTTCTCATCCATGATTTCTATCACTTCAAATTAAGTTGTGGTCTTCATTACTTCATTAGTATGTACTTTACACCCGTCCAATAGGATAAATATTATACCAATTGGTCGGTCTCAACTAGATGGGTGACCAGGAATCAAAAATCATCGTGGCTATCTATCATACCTTCCTAAAATATTTTAATAGGTGGGTATAAATGGGTGGGAGAAATGACTTAGACTACTGATTGAACAAATTCCTATTTATCTATAAAAAAGAGGGAGGTTTACATTTCCAATCAAAGAGCCCATATTCATAGTATTCTTTTAATGAGCTAGGGTAAAGCTTTTAGCTAGAATGATATAGTTTGAGAAAGAAACTCCTAGGCATGAAATCTCAATACTAGGATTTTTTAAGGAGTTGTGGGAAAGGGGTGTGTGAAGATGAGCTTTTTAGTAGTGACAATGCTTCGATGGTTACATGTTGGTGGGTGCTCTAAGTTAGAAGCACAGCTAAATTTGGAAACATTGGTATCTTTGGAGGTGTTGTGAGTTATAGGGATGCATGAAACTGAAGAGCATATTTGGATATAGGGTTAGAGTACCTTTGTAAATTTCCACACAACGGGATTTAGTTTAAGCTATGCTATGATGAACTTTTTGATAAAAGAGAGTTCTAGTAAATAAATTGCATTGTAGAATTTCAATGGCTCACTGCCTAATCCATATTATTTTAGTTGGGACATTAGCATGGTTATGAGGTCAAAGGGGGAAATGGGGTATTCATATCTTATGAATAATGTTTGTGATCCCAAGAACAATGTAAATCATAATATTTTTATTGGTAAATCAGTTGGTCCTTCCTATTCTCTTCCACTGATATCTTCTATTGCTTGGAATGCTCCAAAAAGTGGAATTTTTGGAAACTTAGAATATTTCTCAGTTGTCATCTAATAATGGGTTTGCAGAGAGAGATGCAAGGATTTATTGCTTTGGTGTGGGTGGTGGTTCCTTAAATCTTAGTGATACTATTAATGCTTCCTTTTATATATTTGTAATTTATATTTTTGCAATGTTAGGAATCCCTAAGCCTTACATAGTTGAACTAACTAAGTATCTCTATGCCTCTCTATCGAAGGAGGAATTTTGTGCTACTGATACTAGAGTGTGAAAAACTAGGAGTTGTTAATGTATTCTATGCTAGGACTTGGAACATCATGTGATGAATCTAATGATGCAAAAGTTAGTATTGCTCATGACGAATCTTCTAGTTTTGATCCGAATACAAGTAAAGTAGCTCGGAATGCCTTCAATGGAAGGAAGAGTAAACACATGTAAAAGAGTAAAGGAAAGGATTATGCTTATCTCTAGGGTGAGAAGGATACACAAGTTGGTTTTATTTTATCCAGTAATCGCATTTTTGAAATTGACACTACAACAAATCATCCTTTTATAAGCAGTTTTGGATTTTAGTGGTGTTTCTAAAACTGCCTATAATAGATTTTTCAGGCCTTTGGGGGTGGTTTTCAACCCTCCCCCCCGCAAAAAAGTCATGAGAGTTGGACTTTTGGGGGTGTTTTTCTAAAAACCATGCCCTAAAGTCCAATTATCATGATTTTTTTGGGGGAGTGCAGGGCTGGTTAGAAAGAACCTACTAAATATCTCTTTCAACACAATTTTTGAACCCCTCTAAAAACCATGCCCTAAAGTCCAATTATCATGATTTTTTTAAAGTAAAAAAGTCATGAGAATTGAACTTTTGGAGGTGGTTGTTAAAAATCCCTCCAAATGTTATATTCTTATGACTTTTGGGTGGGCCCTGTTATAAAGACTGCACCTAAATATCTTTTTCAAGGCAGGTTTTGGAAATCCCCCACCCAAAAAAAAGTCCTTAGAATTGAACTTTTGGAGGGGGATTGTAAAAAATGCATCTAAATGTTAAATTCTCATGAATTTTGGGAGGAGGTTTATAAAGACCACCCCTAAATATATTTTTCAAGGCAGTTTTTTGAACCCCCCCCCCCCCCCCCCCCCCCAAAACAAAAAAAAACAAAAAGAAAAAGTGAAGAGAAATTTACTTTTGAAGGCAGTATTTTAAAGACCATCACTAAAAGTTTAATTCTAACGAATTTTAGGGGGATTTAAAATATTGCCCCCAAATATTATTTTCAAGTTCGTTTTTTGAAACCCCCCCTAAATTCATGAGAATTTACTTTTGGATGTGATGTTTAACAATCACCTCTAAAAGTTATATTTTCATGATGTGTGGAGGGGAGTTTTAGAAATACCACCCCTAAATATATTTTTCAAGGTGGTTTTTTGAAAATGTTGACGAATTTGCATTTCAATGCACATGCTTATAAATGAAGTCTTAGTTGGAAATGATGTAGGAGTTGGGAAATTAGTTTTGGCAGTTGATAATTAGAATTAGACAATTGGTTTAGTTTACAATTGCATATGATTTGGACATGAACTTTGCTTGAAAACCAAGTTATTAGTTGGCAAAGTTCACAATAAATCATTTTTGCATGATGACATTTGTTTAATTTTTCATTCATGGTTATTCAAATTAGTTTGGTTTGGTTCGCACGTAGGATGATGTGGGATACCTCAAGGCCATCCTTCGAACCAATCTTGTCCCATCAACTTCAACACATTATCTAGGAATGAGACTGGAGACTTTTTATAGTACCTTGGAACTTGCATACCTTAATGGCATGTTTCCTTGCCATTAACAATGGGAATACATTAAAGTTCTATGATTGATAGATTCTACAAGTGACTTGACAACATTAAACATATTTATATAGTATATTCAGTTTATGGGAGTGACGCCATAGCTACCATTAAGAGGTGGATTGGGATTTTGTCATCAAACTATTTGAAGAATGTCACAATGTGAATGCCTTACATTTTTTTCAATGGCTCCTTAAAAATTACTATGTTGGACATTCCCTAGAAGCCATAACTATAAGTGCATCCTCTAAAAAATACTAAAAGTTAAATATCTTTGAGTTGCAATTATGAGTTTTCCTAGCTCATGTAAGATATTCATATAAGAATCAAGTTTAATTTGAATGTTTTAACAAGATTTAGTTAATTTGAATCCACCCTTGACTGCAAATGTCCAGTGTAAACAATTTAATATCAAGAATTCCTTGCTAATGAATGCCTTGGTTTGGTTGAGAAATCCTTATGGACACTATTGATTTCTCTATTATTTGCATGGCATCCAAGAATGCATGCAGAGCTAGAAACATAAGTGATCATTATTATAGGATCTTTTGTAACTATAGTCACTATGGTCACATTTTTTCGTATGCATGAGTTGGGAAATATACATATTCATTATGGTCACAATAGTCACTATGGTCTCATTACGTCACTATAGTCATTATAGTTTGGCAATATAAACAAT
>LPNX010471999.1:459301-534268 GCA_001517045.1 Pseudotsuga menziesii | reverse complement strand
GAGATGCCTCAAACAACCACACATGACCTATCGAAGGCATACTTTTCCTATTAGTGGGGATATGGGTGTCGTTATCAATGTTGCAAAGGGAATGCATGCAACATTTGTTATCCTCATCCTCATCATTCTCATCCACCTCCTCACCATCCTCATCATATTCCTCACCCTCATTATCCTCATCGTAATCATCCACATCCTCATCCTTATCCTCATCATCCTCATATTCATCTTTGTTGACATTGTCCTTATCATCATCATCCTCACTCTCATCATCATTACTAATGTCTTTCTAACCAAGATGTTCTCACACTACAAGCCATGATGTAGTGTCAAAATACAAATTCTTACACCTTAATATTTTCCGCTATGTAATATGGGTCATGCATAGGGCCCCTAACCATCACATGAGTCCCACACAAATAATCCTTAGATTACAAGTGGGGAATGATGGCAATTTTTAAATTTACAATATAAAGGATGGATCTTGGAGCCTAATCATAGTTCCTGATCAAAATATAGTTCATTAGGATTGTAAACTACCTCAAGGACTCATGACCTATGGGAATTGAACTATACCACCACATAGGCCATAGACAATGTATCTTTAGCTTATGAGTAATAAATTCACCACTTTTAGTGTTTTCATGTTGTGGATGGTTCTAGGAGCCCATGACATGGTCTAGGGCCAAAATGTAGAGTCTTTGGCAATAAAAAAATTTTGAAACTCATTGTCCATGGATAGGCCTTTGAGCCATCATACATTCCCTACATAGGGAATAAATTGTCTATAATCAAGTTCTTATGTTTTCTATAGCACTAATTTTGGTTTGATTAAAACCATCTAGTGATCATTCAAATCTTGATGTCAAAGGATTTGATTTGAACACTTGCTCTAGAACCTAAGGTTAAAGGTTATTGTGTTAGTGTGTTGGATAGGTGCATTAGGTGTACCAGTGCATGGGTTAGGAGGTATTCGGTTAGGATTATAGGAATACTGACTTGTGGTACTACTGTGTACAATTTCATAATGTGCTAGGAATTGGGGGGTTTGTGGGTTAGAGATGATGCACTTAGGGGGTTAGTGGGTTAGTAGGTAAGGAAAACTAGTGGGAAAGAGGATAAATGGAATATTATATAGAAGTAGGAATTAATTGGATACAAATGTCAATAAAATCCTTATTTCATGAAGAAATGTCAATTTTTACCTCAAATCCCATTGCTTTGGATGCTAGAAACACTCGGTACGGGTCGACTAGAGAAAATGCAAGTATTTTGGGTTGTAAAAGTCCATTGACAAACTAGAAAATATTTGAAGATGGAGATGATGGAAACAATGGAAATAATGATGAATATGATGATGACAATGACAACAACAATGAAGATGATGACGGTGAAGATGAAAACGACGACGATGATGGTGCTAGTGATGGTGATGGAAATGAGGATTACAATGATGATGAAATTGATTATCATTCTCATCATCATTCATGCCATTTCCATTATCGTTGTCATCACAATCATCGTTTACCTACTCATCATAATTGTCATCATCATCATCATATAATTACATATTTTCAATGTCATCATCATCATCATATAATCACATCATTGTCAATGTCATCATCATAATCATCATTGTTCGTCATGATTGTCCTCGTCTTAATTGTGATTTCCATCGACATCATCATCATCATTGTTGTTGTTGTTCATAATTATTATCAGTGTCATCATCATTATCACCATCGTAATCAACAACAACAACATAATTATGATGGTTTTTCTTTGATGATTATCCTATTAGGAATGATACATTTTTTTCCTATGGTCTCGCCTAGTCTTTCTATTTGTAGTTACAAATCAAAATTATTTATCTTTAGGGACAATTTTATAGCAAGGATGACCTTGATCATTTTCAAGTAGTTTTGTGGTGAAAGGTAAGATAATGTTACCATTCAATTCTCAAGTAGGTTGTTGAACCTATTTCCAATTCATGTATATGATTTGGTCATCATAATTTTTCTTAAAAGGACTATGAAACTGTACTTGCTTCCTGGAAGGAATCTACAATTGTAGTGTCCAGGGTCATCATGGATGTAATACCCCAATTTTGACTTGGTATGTATTTAACCAAAATCATGTAAATGATGTAAATATACTAGTATGAATTCCTAGTGTGGAGCTCAAGCAAAATTATGTAAATGATGTAAATATACTAGTATGAATTCCTAGTGTGGAGCTCAAGGCCAAGTCCCGACTAGTGAATGGATAGGCATGTATGATGTATATATTTTCATTTGGACCATATGATCTCGGTATGCGTTTTGGATAAGCAGGGTGAGTAGAAGAGGTCGTGGGGTGAGAGATATAATCATGTAGGTGTTTCCTTCGCCCTGATGGCCTCTAAGAGAATAAAGAGTATATACTGGACAGAGTGCCTACGGTTGGGTAGAAAATTGCTCTTACACAACTAGTTGCTAGGATCTCTTTTGTTAAAGATAAGTATTCTTTTGTTTACAATGTGTAATGATATTTATTTATATGCATGTAATCATTAAGCTTTCATATGCATGTTAGATGTGTGTGTAGATCTTAATTTTCGCTTTGTATTTTGATGCTAGACTTGCACACGCGTTTTTTTATTGTTATGAAATTAATAATTGTGGTTATTGGGAAAAATATGGAGAGTCAAATCAGTTCATTTCCCCTCCTTCCATTCGAATTGAGGGATGGGGACATTACAGAGTGGTATCAAAGCCTTTGGTTTAAATACTGGAGTTGTTTCGGCTATAGATGTTCAGTTACAAGCAATATACGAGTTGTAGATGTGATGATCCCATGAGGATTTGTAGCTTTAATTGTCGGATGGTATCCTGACCAAGCCACGGGTTGGATCTGTGATCTACTAATGGGAGAGGTATATATATTAATGTATTTTTTTGAAATTCACAGATTTGCAGTTGAATGCACTATGACAGTCGTCTCTATTAAATGGTAGAGAAGGGACAAGTTTAATTAGTGGGTCGCACCCATGCCAGGTGGGCCTGTGATGTGGAGGAGCCACACGGGTAGAAGGAATGACACAGAGGATCCATAGTCATGATGTGTACCTACCACATCAAGCACACACCCAAATGACTACATATGGTGGAGTATGGAGGCAGGCATAGATCTGATCATTAGATATTATGGAAGATCAACGGTTGTGGCGCATAGCGCATGAGAAACATGTGCATAAGGTAATAACAACGGGCATATATCTGATCATTGGATAAAAGGTAATATCAACGACTCATGCTTATAGTGTATGGGTAAAGTGCACACCGAATAAAACAGTTCGAGCACACATTGGGACCAAAACTGCCCAACAAGAATGTCAACTTTTTATTGATAACGCATCCTCGGGAAACATTTTAAAACCACCTTTGTGAGTATGTGTTATCGCTTGTGGTAAAAGGGGAAACCATTGGCACATTCTTGCTTGACGTCAAGTGGTATTGTGCCTCAGTGGTCGTTGACATGTGACATGGCCTCCACGGTGTGACAGGTCGAACTTGTCTGAAAACTCAACAAACATGTGTTCATCCACGTTGACACCCAATCCACATCAACATAAAATGATAGTGAAATCGTGCATCAGATTGCGTGAAATTGAATAATTTAAAAAAAAAATGAGGGAATTTCCCTAGACCCACCCTCTAGTGGCGCCGCAAGGGAGCAAGCCCCCTTGACCCCCATTTATTTTTTTTAATTCAACAAATATGGATTCAAGGTTTGAACGTGGCCATTGGAGCCGCATAAAAATGGGCAGATGTGGAATGATGGTGGATGTTGCATAAATGAAAAAATTTCCAAGTCTAGATAAAGTGGGAAAAATATTAGTAAATTCCAAAAAATTATAAAAGATGACTAGAGTATCATATGAGGAAAATGAATATTGCTAAGTACTCATCATTATGTGTAGTATCTAAGCCAACAGGTAAGTTGTTTTGGTTCTATTCTGCAGGTGTATGAAGTTGTCCTATGGGGTTAAATGCACCTACAGGAAAAGTGTCGAAAGCCATACTTAGACAAAAATCACCAAAATAGGTATTTTCTAGAATATATATATATATAAATTAATTTTTATTTTATGAGGATGTAATAAATCTAACAATTGTATTTACATGAACACTTTTGCAGGTTCATGATTATATCAAAGATAGTTAAAAGTTCATCATTCAGTACAATTTAGCTTGGAGACGTTTGGTCTTGATTACCCCAAGAAATCATCATCATGGATGATGCACATGATCCTTATGAATTCTAGACGGATGCCATGGGAGAGAATGTATACAAATTGAAAATGAAAAGACAAAATCCAATGGTAGGAGAAATTGGGTGGCTCCCCTAGACATTGTAGAGACCATGAGGAGCCAAAGGGTAGAACTGCATATTTATAGAGATGAAAATGAAAAGATTATTAAAGCTCAAGAAGAATAGAATCAACTAAATGCAACTATGATTCAAAGTCTAGAAGATATTCATAGGAATATTAACTATGTCAATCACTCATAAAATCAAGAAAATAGTGGGAGTAGCTTAAGTAGGCACTCTCCCAAGAGGCCACATAGTTCAAGAAGGGTTTCTAGAGGTAGTTCATCACTCCATAATTCTATTTGGGTGATACATATGAATCTAAGGATTCCACTAATAGATCAATCTCTTCATCTCATATGAAGAAGAGAAAGAGGTATTCAAAGAACAATTTACATGGGGGATTTAGGAAGGCCAAACCTCCTACATTTGATGGTGAGGTAAAATCTGGTCAAGAAGATGAGGCTTGGCTTCTTTGGATGAGGAAGTATTTCCAAGTCTAAGACTACTCTAGGAATATGAAAGTAGGGGTGCCTATATTCAATCTGAATGGAAGGGCATCTATATGGTGGGATCACCTTAGGCAAGTGAAGAATATCAATGAAAGGAAGATTGTGTGGAAACAATTCAAGAATCAATTCAATCAAAAGTACCTCTCTGAGAGGTACTATGGTGGAAAAATCAAAGAATTCAATGAGTTGAAATTGGTCCAAATGACTATGGAGGAATATGCAAACAAATTCTTGGAGTTGTTGAGATATTTCAAGTACATCAGAGATGATAAAGTGAAAATTCATCATTTTCTAAGTGGTCTTCCTCAGTATTTTAAATATATAATTGATTTTGATGAGCCTCAAACTCTGAATGAAACCATAAGGAAGGGTAAGTATTGTTATGATCAATCCAAAAGCAGGCCAGAATTCCATAAGCCGTGGAAGGACAAGAAATATGAGAATTTCGAGTAAAGGAAGAAGGGGTTTAAGCCTCCTCATTTTAAAAATCAATCAAAGCAACCACCACTAGTTTTCAAAAAGCCATCTAGTATGATGAGGTACAATCCAAGCAATCCAAGAGAACCACTTTAATGTCGGGGATGTGGAGAGGACCATTTTCTTAGAAATTATCCACATTAGAATGGGAGTGCAACGTAAGTTCACAAAATTCAAGAGACTGAAACTGTGGGTCAAGTTGCAAGGACAATCCCTAGGATTTATGTTGCACTAGAGGGCCATCAAGCAGATCACCAATAAACTATGGTTGAGGTTGAAGGTAAGATTGTTAAAATATATTTCCATTTTAATTGACCCTAGATCTACTCACAATTATATCAGTCCTAAAGTTGTTGAAATTTGTGGTTATAAGAAAACCAATCATAGTAAATCATGGTTGGTCCAATTATCCAAAGGAACTAAGAGAAAAGTTAGTGAGTTGGTATAGAAATCTCCATTATAAATGGGTCGATTGTCCACTTGTGCAAATATGAATATTCTACCACTTGGTTCATATGACATTCTTATCGGAATGGACTGTTTAGAAGCACACAGAGTTAAACTTGACTGCTGCAACAAAACTTTTGAGTGAATTGATGATGAAGGAAACCCAAGGGTTTTAGAAGGAATTCAAATGGAAATTTATGTTAGGAATATTTCAGCCATGCAGTTGAAGAAATTTTGTACAAAAGGTTTCCAATTGTATGCAGCCCATGTTTTAGAAAAATCAGAAAATGAAATTCCCAAATTATAGGACCATCATGTGCTACAAGAATTCAAGGATGTGTTCCTTGAAGAAGTGCCAAGACTTCCTCCAAAGAGGGACATTGATTTCACAATTGATCTTGTGCCAAGAGTAGCTCCAGTGTCTAAGACACCGTATAGAATGAGTACATCGGAGTTGTTAGAAATGGAAATGCAATTGCAATAATTATTAGAAAAGAAGTACATAATGCCAAGTGTGTTTCCATGGGGATCACATGTCCTATTTGTGAATAAGAAAGATGGAACACTTAGGTTATGCATTTATTATAGGCAGATGAATAAAGTGACAGTGAAAAACAAGTACCCATTGCCTCGAATTGATGATCTTTTTGACCAAATGAGAGGAGCAAAGGTATTTTCAAAGATTGACTTGAGGTCTGGATACCATCAAGTTAGAATCAAGGAAGAAGACATTCACAAGATAGCCTTTAGAACAAGGTATGGACGCTATGAATATGTAGTGGTTCCTTTTGGTCTCACTAATGCACCTATTACTTTCATGTGTCTCATGAATAGTGTTTTCAATATATATTTGGACAAGTTTGTTCTTGTTTTTCTAGATGACATTCTTATTTACTCTAATAATGAAGAGGAGCATGAATAACATTTAAGAATGGATTTGTGATTGCTAAGGGAGCATAAGTTGTGTGAAAATATAAGTAAATGTGACTTTTACAAAACTAAGATTCATTATTTCGGTCACATAATTTCAGAGGAAGGAGTATCAGTTGATCCATAAAAGATTGAAGCCATTATGAATTGGCCAACTCTTAGGAATGTAACAAATGTGAGATATGTATGGGTCTTGTTGGTTATTATAGGAGATTCATTGAAGGATTATCCAAGGTTGCACACCCAATCACTTCTTTTAAAAATAAGGGAATACAATTTGAATGGAGACATAAGTGTAAAGAAAGCTTCCAGCCATTGAAAAATCTTCTCACAAGTGCTCCAATTCTGAAAATTGCAGACCTAGAAAGAGACTTTTTGGTTTGTACAGATGCATGTAAACATGGACTTGGAGGATTTCTTATGCAATAAAATTATGTGGTATGTTATGAATCTAGGAAATTGAAGGAACATGAAAAGAATGATGCTACCCATGACTTGGAACTTGCATCCATAGTGCGTGCTTTGAAAATGTGGAGACACTACTTAATGGGCAGAAAATTTGAGTTAAGAACATACCATTGTGGTCAAAAATATGTATTTGGGAAGCCAACATTAAATTCCAAGCAAGCTAGATGGCTGGAATTTTTATGTGAATTTGATTTTGAAATTAAACACATAAAGGGAAAAGAGAATAAATTAGTTGATGCAATCAGCATAAAGGCGCAAGAAATACATGTGACAACCATTAGCAATTGCCAATCAAATTTAAGACAACATATTGTAAATCATCTTGTTGAAGATGAACTATATGTGCAAATAAAAGGTAAATTACAGCCACATAATTTAGAGAAGAGGTATGAAGGGAATTATGTGGAAGAGGATGGAATTCTTATTTATAAAAATGGAATTTATACTCCTAATGTGGCAGATTTGAGGAGAATAATTATGGATGAAATCCACAAATGACATATTCTGCTCACCTAGTATATCATAAAACAATTGCTACAGCCAAGAAGAAATGTTTTTGTCTAGGGGTGAAAAGAGGCATTGCTGAGTATAATTCTAAGTGCATGAAATATCAACAAGTCAAAGTTGAGCATCAACACCAAACAAGTTTGTTGCGCCCTTTGCCAATTTCAGAATAGAAATGGGAAATAATTTCCATGGATTTTTATTATAGGTTTTCCAATTGCAGTGAGGAAGCACCATTCCATCATGGTTGTGGTGGATAAATTGTCGAAATAAGCACACTTTATACCATTCAAAACTACATATAAAACAGATTCCATTGCAAATAACTTTACGAAGGATTTTTTTAGATTGCATGGATTTCCAAAGGCAATAGTTTCAGACATAGATACAAAATTTACTTCAAATTTTTGGAATCCTTTTTCCAGAATTAGGTACACAGGTGAACTTTAGCACTGCCTACCATCCACAAATAGATGGAATAACAGAGAGAGTAAATCAAGTTCTTGAGCACATGCTTCACACGTATGTGATGGACAAACCATCCAAGTGGGAAGATTACTTATATAACAATGGGAAGAAAGATTCGTTGGCCATGAGTCTATTTGAGGATCTGTATGGAAAAAAGTGCATAACATTAGTGACATGGGACAATCCAGTAAACATAATTTTTTTTGGGCCATAATTGCTCAACGAAATGGAACAAGAGGTTGTTGCAAAAATTAGTCAGAAATTAAAGGAAGCCCAAGATAGACAGAAAATCTATGCAGATTAAAATAGAATGCATAGAGAATTTAGTGTTGGGGATCATATTTATTTTAGAGTGAGGCCAAAGAAGAGTTCCTTGAATCTTGGAAGTTGTGCCAAGTTGTCACCAAGATATTGTGGGCCATTTGAAGCGCTTGAAATAATAGGACCAGTTGCATATAGAATTGCATTGCATGCTAATACTAGATCTCATAATGCTTTTCATGTTTCTTTGCTTAAGAAATATGTACATGATCATAACCATGTGATTGATTGGGATGTGATTCAGGTGGAACCCAAGGGAGAGTTCCAAACTGATCCACTATGCATCCTAGAGAAGAAGGTATCATTGCTCTAGAACCGAGCCATCGAATAAGTAAAGGTGCAATGGAATCACTTCAGTCCCGATGAAGCTACGTGGGAGTTGGAGGATGTCATGAAAGAGACATACCCATTTTCATTATGATTTTAAGAAAACATTGAGGACGGTGTTATTCCAAGCGGGAGGGGATTGTAATAGCCCAATTTTGACTTGGAAGGTATTTAACCAAAATTATGTAACTATGCTAGTATGAATTCCTAGTGCGGAACCCAAGGCCAAGGCTTGACTAATGAATGGATAGGAATGTATGATGTATATATTTTCATTTGGACCATATGATAGGCTTATCAGGCCAATTCAAAATGTATATAGATATTATGTTGGAAATTAATAAAGCAATCCAAGATGGTTGTGTAAAGAACATTAGAGGGGTTATGATTCCACCAAAGGGGAAGAGAAAGAGGGGTCTATGGGGAAACTAAATCATATGTTTCCAAGTGTTGACCTTAGAACCCATCCAAAATTTTCCATGTGCTTTTAATTAGCCAATGAATTCAATTTTTACTATTACCCAATCATTGAATGCATGTGTGAGGTTGGCGGGGAAAGTCACTTCATGTAGTTATTGAAGCATGGGGCTGGTGGTAATTTTTTCAGCTATCAGTAGTCATTTTCTTTCATAGTCAGAAACTATATCAGTTGTCCTTTCACCATACTATTCTATCCCTTGGAGTCGACACCCTTTTTTATCACTCTCTCATGCATGTTTTGCAACACTATGTAAAGTTTCCTACTATTGTTCATGACCATTACCAAACTATGTTGAACCCTTAAAATTTGAATTCAGATACTAAGATGAATTTTGGGAAGGGAATATTGATGCTTGTAAGTGACCATAGAGTTTGGGAAATCTAGGAACACTTGCCTATTGAGTTCTACCACCTGTGGATTCTTTAGAATCCATAGTTAACACTACATGAGGTTCTCTAGCAGCATACAATAGATTGGGATCTTACATCACACACTGGTAAGCACTGTAAGGGTTGGATTCCCTTAGGGAACCGTGGATCAGTGAAGGGGAATGCCTCCCTTTTGTTGTGTGGGGAAGTTGGAAGGAGTGCCAAGGTTGTGATGGATGAGTGAGATATTTGTATGAGTTTTGGCTAAGAAGGGTGAGTAGAAGGGGTTGTGGGTTGAGAGATAGAAGCATGTAGGTGTTTCCTTCACCCTGGTGGCCTCATAATCCAGCTTGGGGTTGGCCTTTGAGAGAAAAAAGAGTATATGTTGGATAGAGTACCTACGGTTGGGTGTAAAATATCTCTTACACATCCAATTTCTTAGATATCTTTTGTTAAAGATAAGTATTCTTTTGTTTATGATGTGTAATGATGTTAATTTATATGCCTGTAATGATTAAGCTTGCATACGCATGTTAGATGTGTGCGTATATATTGATTTCCACTATGTATTGTTATGCTACACCTGAACACACATTTTTTTATTGTTATGAAATTCATAATTATGGTTATTGGAATAAATATGGAGAGTTGAATCAGTGCATGTCCCCTCCTATCGGTCGAATTGAGGGATGGGGATGTGACAGTAATCCTTGGACGTCTATGATTTTGGTTATTTTCTTTTATGGTGGCACTAGATGTTTGGACCAACAACCATGGATATTATGATTATTTTTATTAATATTATCTCATTATTATATTATTATTAATAAATAATGGCTCAGCATGGACAATAAACATGGTTGGGGGATCTTGGATTCCACATGTGAAGGTGTTGGGGTTAAGAGTTGTTTCTCTTCCTAACAATAATATAGTCTTCGTAATTTAGATGTTATTGGAACATGGTGGTCCTATTTTGTCTAATTAATGTTTTTCATGCAACCATATGTGATGCACCATGTAGCATGCACCCATGCACACATGCGCTCATGCAACCATGCAGATGCACTCATGTATCCATGTACCATGCACCCCAGTAACTCCAGTGAACTGGATTAGTTGTCAGTTAGTTAGAGTCAGTTTCGTTAATTGGACGTTGTCCTCAGTTAATTTGTGTCTAAAGTCAGTAGTCTCCAGTTAATGAGATGAATTCGAGCCATCCTTACTTAATTTGAGAATTTTTTGGTCAATTCAAATTATATTGATTGCATAGAAGTGAATTTGGGGAAAATCAATTCAGTAGGTAGAATTCTAGTTACCTTCATGCAAAGGGAGAATCTTACCGATAATTTGATTCAGTTATGGTGGGTTTGAGTCAGTGTTGAAAAATTTGAGTTATCTAGTGACTAGGAGTGTGTTTATAAGTGGTTTAGAGTCAGCCTCAGTGGATTCAAGTTACTCTATTGAGAACTTGAATGAGTTAGTCGGTAGTCTTGAGGAACACTCTGTGATTCAGAGTTGTTTCTCAGTGGTCTCTACTCTATCTCTTGGAGGAAATTCAAATTAGCCTAAAGGGATTCTACTTTCTCTCAAGGTCATGCATTCTTTCATTATTGAGCTTGTTTTTCAATATAGCGGCTTGTTTTAACTAGAATGTGAATCTCAAAAGAGAAGTTTGGCATGATACTGCGCACATAATTACACCATTTTTTCTTGTAGGCTGTGGAGATCCTATGAGGAGAATTTGGTGAGTATTGTAGATCTATTCTCTATTGAATTTGAATGCTATAGTAAGGGTTCAAATGGTCATTTTTCCCTTGGAAGGCCAGGAAGTGTTGCAACAGGTTGAAGAGATTAATATCACCATAACGTTGATTGGCAGGAGAGGGGGGTAATCTTGTGTAGAACTCCATTGTTTCACTTTCCTTGCAGGACAGGGGGATAATCCTGAGAAAGTAGTTTTCTTATTTTGATGTGCTAGGACTTGCAAGAGAGGGGGGTAATCATGTGCAAGAGAGTTTTATTTGTGTTAAGTGATTCTCTGGTAGAATGGGTATAATTCTGTGAAGGAGACCACATTCTCCATAGCTTGTGTTTTGTGAGAGGGGGTATAATCCTCAGAAAGAAAGCGTAGTGATCATAATATTGTCTTTTGGGAGAGGGGGTATAATCTTAAGAAAGAGGGATTATTGATCACATTTGTCTTGAAGAGGGAGTGAACTCCTTTGTTTTTTATTATTGTCCTCAGGGATCGAGTTAGAAGATACCTTCTCATTTGAGTTCAAATAACTCATCTCGAGGGTGACCTACATAGGTGGTTTTTCATGACAGTGTCTAAGTGTTAGAATAATAAACCCATAGTTACCCATATTTGAAATTAATTAAATCATTTTTGTCTTATTCCTAGATTCTTAGATTCCCTCTCTATGCTAGTTGACTTCTACATGTTCCTAGAAGTCAATACTTGCTAAACTGGGTCATGGAGCACTTTCAAATCATCCTGGAAACATATTTAGCATGTCTACTTTATTCCTAGTTCCTTAAAGTGCATATATTCTTTTTTTTGAAAGTCGCCTTGCTTTACAACAGTTTTAAGGCATAAAGGAAAAGCTAGTTTAGGGGAACTTGCCTTTTTTTTTTACGACATCATCCTCCTTCCTTTCCTCCAAAAAAAGCATGAATGATTTGTCTTTCCACCACTTATTAGCTTTCCCACTTGCTTTAGCTAATTCATGAGGATCTTCATAGATTTGGAAAGTCCTTTTTGCACCTATGGGGGATTTGACTTGTTTTAGTAAGTCTGCTTTTTGACCAATTCGAATAGCAACCTAGTGCTTTTGAATATCTCATATATATATATATTTGAGCATCCTATTACTTCATATGGTTTGTTTATGTACACTTATTCAATACAGTATTAAGTTATGCTCCAATTTCAGTCTCCTTTTGTGTGAATTTTGCATGTTTGATTAGCAATTTTGTGAGTGTAGTTGATCTATATATTGGGTTCAATTTCCACATGGTATTAGAGCCATTTTAGATCGATTTATCTCCTTCCAAATTGTTATTGCAGGTTTGACATCACTGACTGGGAGCACATTATACTGACTGAAGGGCACATGAGCTGAGATATGGACCAATCTCAAAGGATCATCTTGACTCCATTCAATTTCTTCAAATGGAAAGATGAGATAGAGATATTGTTGAGATAAAAAAGTTTCTACAAGGTTACCATGGCTACTGAGGTAGAGCCCAATGCAATTGCATAGAAAATCAAATGGCACAACAGGACGGATGAGGCCTATGGTCTTTTGTGTCTGAGTATTTCAAGAGACCTCCTCTTTCATCTTGATTCATTGACATCTCCTAATGAGGTGTGGGAGAATATTGAAGAGATTTTTGGAAAGACAGATGATATGAGAGGACATCAAATCGAGAATGAACTGATATCCTTGATTCCCAGTAGCTTCGAATCATTACAACTCTATTTTACCAAGTTTAAGGCCCTTGTTTTGCAGTTAAAACAATGTGGGATTGAAAAGAAGGAGGAGAAACTAGTTTTGACCATTCTATCAAAGCTTGGTCCGGACTATTCAGTGTTTTTTTCGACCTTCTATGCCACTAAATTGACAGCTCGAACCTAGAAGATGCCTAAGCTTGTTGAGTTCATGGAATCCCTTACTTAGGAGCAAGATAAATTGGTGATGATGGGCACCATCAAAACTTCCAAAGACTAATATTTGGTTGCTGGTATTAGAATTATTAATCCTCCCTTGTCCAATTTGGTCATATGTCTAAATCAGGATTCATGTCTAAATCGGGAGTCCATCTAGTCTATTTTTAGTCACTAGAACCATTGGGTCCACTTGGCCTAATTGGGGCACATGTTTTAGTTACTAAAGTGTGGGGAACACTAATTGAGGCCTACTGGCACTGATTGCACTTGTATGCATCAGTTTAGGTGCCTCCTATACTAATACCTACAATTTAGGAGCCACTGGGAGTGTCGAAACCAACCAAGGTCAGTTGAGTTGAGTTGGTGACTAGTCAAGCTAAGTTAGGAGTCAGTTACATTCAGTTCTAGTCCTCTACATTCAGTTAGAGCTAGGTTTTCCTGGCTGCATGCAGGAGGGGTGCATTTCTCACCTACCACAGTCAGTTATCCTTAGTCAACACTGAATGTAACACTTGAGTTGTGTTTTAGAACTTCGATGAACTTCGGTGATGGTTTAGACAAGGTCAGTTAACCATTGAGTCCTCCGATAATGATTTAGACAAGGTCTTAGTTACCTACAGTCAAGTAGAGTGTAATCAATTCGAATTTCGTCATGTGGATTCGAATTGCTTGTGGCTATTTAGCCATTGAACTTCATTGTAATTATTATCTAATTACTTTTGATTAATGAAAGCATTCACACTGCAAGCCATTTTGCACTATTTCATTCTTCAATTGCTGAGTAAATTGTGAGATCTATTTTGTGAGTTGTGCGTTTGTCTATAGTCCATGTGATCAATTTATAGTTGGAGATTTGAAGGTGGATTCAAAAAGCAAGAAAAAAGATAAAAAGCCACCTGAGCAAAAGAGAGATAAGGAAAAGTCTCAAGAGGAGTCCTCAGGCTCCAAGAAAAACCCCCATAAGAAGAATAACAAAGGAGAAATGAGCAAGTGTGCATACTGCAGTAAGGGCTATCATCCTGAGAGCTCTTGTATGAAAAAGCAAATTGACATGTTGACCCAACTCCTAAAGAAGAACAACATTTCCCTTCCAGATTGCTCAAAGAAGAGGGAAGGAGGATCAAATTCTGAAGACATGGAGAGAGTACATGCCTTGGTTGCTGGCACCTCAAGCTCACCTAGCTTCATCATTGATTCTGGAGCTTCCAAACATATGGTTTTGACAAGGGAGATCTTTTCCTTTCTTGACATGTTGAAAGGTCCACCAATAGTTTTGGGAGATAACTCTCTTCCTGACAGTATGGGAAAAGGTAGGATTGATCTTGACCATGGTAATTTCAATAATGTGTTGTATGTTCCAGGTATTGCCTCTAATATCTTATCAGTGTATCAGATGACTCACACTGGGTCTCCAAATAAAGTCATATTCTCCCCCAATGAAGTTGAAATCATTGAGATTTTGAATGGTAAAGTCATAGCAAAAGGTGTTGTTGATCACACTTCGAAGGTATACAAGTTTTCCCATTTTCTACCCTACTTAGACCCCTTTTCTCTTCTTACGCATGCTAATGAAGCAAGCAAGCTTTGGAAGGAAATATTTTTCCATCTTAACTACAAGTATCTTTCTGATTTGAGTGACAAAGACATGGTCATAGGGTTACCAAAGATCAAGTTTTCTAAGGGAGTCTGTCAAGGTTGTATCCTAGGAAAACACCCAGAGCACAAGTATGATAGAGCTAGTCATGAGAGAACCTTTGCACCTCTTGAGTTGATCCACAGTGACACTACTGGTCCATTCCCTCATATTTCCATAAGTCAAGCCAAATATGCACTCACCTTCATAGATGACTTTTCCAGGTATTGTTAGGTTTACTTCTAAAGCATAAGTCTAAAGTTTTTGACCTCTTCAAAGTCTTTAGAGCCTTGGTTGAAAACTAGTCTAGGAGGAAACTTAAGATCCTCATATTTGACAATGGTGGTGAGTATGTCGAGTCCGAGTTCATCCAATATTGCAAAGATGTAGGTATCCAGATGCAACATTCTATTCCTTACACACCACAGCAAAATGGTGTTGCTGAGAGAAAGAACAAATCATTGAAGGAGATGGCAACTTGCATGATGGAGGCTAAAAATTTTCCACCAAATTTTTGGGCCGAGGCTATAAAATATGCATCCTATATCCAGAATAGGGTGCCACATAAGAAGCTTGATGGTATGTCTCCTTTCAAATCTTGGAGTGGGCACAAGCCAGATGTGACCCATTTCAGGATTTTTGGCTCAAAGGCTTGGGCTAGAATTCCAACTGAAAAGAAGAAGGATTTGCAACCCCAAAGCCAAGAGTTCCTATTTGTTGGGTATTCTGAAGATTCAAAAGGGCACAAGCTGATCAAATTGAGCACTAACAAAGCTTTCATTTAAATAAGTGTTCAGTTCGAAGAAGAGCCTTTAGCAACAGTTGAAGTTGGAGAGTCCTCTTCACCACCACATCCATTCATTGTAAGTGAAGAGACTAAATTAGTTTGTTAGTTCTGATATGTCTGATAATGATGAATTAATTGCAGATCCTAATATCCCTACAAGACCAAAGTGGGAAGCAGGGACCATTCATGTAGCTGGGGAACTAGCTGGAAATCCTAATGACACTAGGAGGACTGGATCTCAATTTGAGAGTGCCCATTGTGTGAAAGATCCACTCTTTGCTGAGAATTTTTATTTGATTATATATTCTGATCTAGAGATATATGAATATGCAGCACATGATCCAAGATGAAAAATATCCATGAAAGAAGAATCCAGCTCGCTCCAGAAGAACAACACATGGGAACTGGTTGATATTCCCCTAGGGAGAAAGCTAGTGAAGTGTAAGTGGGTCTTTAAAACTAAGTTTGATGTTGATGGTTCACCTTTGAAATATAAGGCAATATTGGTATCCAAGGGCTACTCTTAGGTACATGGTATTTATTACAATCAGACCTTTGCACCAGTGGCAAAGATGGACTCCATAAGGCTAGCTCTAGCCATTGCAGCTTCGAAGCTATAAGAGGTACACCACATGGATGTAAAGTGTGCCTTTCTGAATGGAGACCTGAATGAATAGATTTATATGCAGCAACCAAAAGGTTTTGTATCTAATCCATCTTTAGTGTGCAGGTTAAAGAAATCTTTGTATGGGCTCAAGCAAGCCCCCAGGGCTTGGTATGCCAAGATTGATGGCTTTCTGCTGTCACCGAGTTTTGTTTGATGCAAGTATGATCCTAATGTATATTTGAAGCTGATTAATGGTTCTTTAATGATTATTTTTCTCTATGTGGATGACCTACTGATTACAGGAATTTCAAAGAAAGAGATTTCCTCCTTGAAGGATGCAACGAACCATGCCTTTTGTATGACAGATTTGAGATTGTTGAGCCAATTCTTGGGTCTCTAAATTTCTCAATCCCAACATGGAATCAAGGTTCATCAGTCAAAGTATGCTTCATATTTTCTCACCAAGTTCAACATGAAATATTGCAAGCTAAGAAAGACTCCATTCGTTTCAGGAGTTAAGCCTGAAGAAGCAGGTTCTTCTCCTATGGTAAATAATACACTGTATAGGCAGTTGATTGGGTGTTTGCTTGATCTTACACATACTCAACCTGAATTATCTTATGAAATTAGTGTGGATTCGAGATACAAGGATCAGCCTCATGAGATCCATTGGAGAGCAGCCAAGAGGATCCTAAACTTTGTTTAGGGAACAAGGACTCATGGGATTTTCTACAAAGCAAAATTGGACTTAGAGCTAGTTGGATTTACTGATAGTGATTGGGCAGGTGACAACATAGATCGAAAGTCTACCTCAAGATATGTGTTCATGCTTAAAGAAGGACCAATCCACCGGTCAAGTAAGAATTAGAGTGCCATAGCACTCTCATCTACATAGGCAGAGTAAGAGGAGTTGTAAAAGCAGCTACTCAATGTTTATTGTTGCAGGGGATACTTGGAGAATGTGGTTTCGAATCAGAGTTTTCAATAGTCATCTATTGTGAAAATAAAAGAACCATTTGAATCTCCACTGATCCAGTTCAAATACAAAGAACCAAGCACATTGAGATCCATATGCACTATATCAGGGAGCTTGTGCATGATGGTACCATTGCTCTACTCTACTGTGCATCTTCAGAACAAGTAGCAGATATATTCACCAAAGTATTTTGTGAGAAGACCTTCAGTAATCTCAAATAACTACCGGGGATTGCTGATTATGTGGTGAAGAATCATTGATAACAATATTTCCAAAATTTTGTTTCATATCCATGTTTAAGGGAGGATTTTCCCATTGGGTTTTTGCCTTTTTCCTTGGTTGTATGGACATCCAGTATGTAAAAGGGTGACTAAGACTTGGTAATAGGCCCTATAATTATCTGATATTTACTCATAAAGTTAGGATTAAGGGGGGTGTTATAATAATCAACCCATAGTTACCCATATTTAACATTAATTAAATCATTTTTGTATTATTCCTAGATTCCTAGATTCCCTCTCTATGCTAGTTGACTTCTACATGTTCCTAGAAGTCAATACTTGCTAAAATGGGTCATCGAGTGCTTTGGAATCATCCTGGAAACATATTTAGCATGTTTGCTTTATTCCTAGTTCCTTAAAGTGCATATCTGCTTTTTCTGAAAGCTGCCTTGCTTTACAGCAATTTTAAGGCATAAAGGAAAAGCCAGTCTAGGGGAACTTGCCTTGTTTTTTGACCACATCCTCCTCCTTCCTTTTCTCCAAACAAAAGCATGAATGAGTTTTCTTTCCACCACTTATTAGCTTTCCCACTTTATTTATCTAATTCGTGAGGATCTTCATAGATTTGGAAAGTCCTTTTTGCACCTATGGGGGATTTGACTTGTTTTAGTAAGCCTGGTTTTTGACCAATTTGAATAGCAACCTAGTGCTTTCGAATCTCTCATGTAATTATATATTTGAGCAACCTATTACTTCATATGGTTGGATTATGTACACTTATTCAATACAGGATTAAGTTATGCTCCAATTTCGGTCTCCTTTTGTGTGAATTTTGCATGTTTGATTAGCAATTTTGTGAGTGTAATTGATCTATCTCTTGGGTTCAATTTCCACACTAAGGCTATGAGGAAATTTGTTCAATTAATTCCAGTTGCGCCCCTATACAAGATAAGTAATTATTCCATTTATACTCTTTATGTATGCTTCTATACATGTGCCTAGAGGATGATAAATATCTGTCATTATATTTTTTTAATTTGTATATATGTTCATGGTGAATTCCTAACCCAATGTTGTTAAATTAGCAGCTCAAAGAAGAGGTATGTTGATGTATTAGGCTATCGGGTTATAGCTAGTTGTTTATGGAATTTGTGATTATTAGGAGGTCTAATTTTAGGACACTCCATATGGACGTATATGGTTGTTCTAGATTAGAATAGCCATGGGATTTATGGGTGATATTTAATGTCTAAAGATGTGATCTAAAGTAGAGTCAAAATTATGCTAATTGAGGTAGTATATATTGTTGATTTAATGGTTGTTTTAGAAAGTAAATTGATTATGAATTATGAATAATTATAGGTATGATATTTGGATAGTCCATGTGGCCATATATGGTTATACCATATTGGGTTCACATGGGTTTATATACTGGTAATTTCATGCATTATATTTGATATACATTAGTGTGTAGATCTGATTTTTAAAGTTAAATGATGTCGACTTATTGTGAAGTTAGAGGCTAGTTTGTTTATGTAGTTGTGTTCATTAATCAGACTTATCTTTAGGGAAGACAATATGGTCGTGTATGGATGTACTATATCATATCCAAGTTGGGATTGGAATTCTGAAATAATTATTATATATCTACTATGAATAAGTGTTTAAATTTTGTTTCCATCAAATGTTGAGATGTCGAATGGATACTGTCGTAAATGGAGTTTTGGTGAATGGATGTAAATATGATTCATTAGTTTTTTATATGGTGATGGAAAGTTTCCCATAGGTGTGATGACAATTAGTAAACGTGTAAATAGGTTCTGGTATAAATGTATTCATGTGACATTACATTGCATTGCATGTATAATGGGGAACTCGGTTGCATTGGAAGGGTAGTCTTTCTGTAATGGTTGAATGTTTTCAAAAGGTTTAAATAGTTTGGAATTTTAGTATGATCTTAAAGAGTATTAATCCACTATGATTATCTTAGATTCAGCCTTCTCCTTGTTAATAACCCTAAATACTCAACCTTGGTGTTGTGCCAAGGTTGGGTATGTTATAAAGTTGTGAATAAGTCTTGTGACTAACAAAGAATCATCAATTGTGATGATGTTGTTGATGTCAATACACGAGGGATTCAACTTTTTGAGCAATATATTATCACGTTCATTCATAAAGGGGGGGTTTTAATTGTGAAAAATAGGGTCAATATATTGTAGGTATTGGGGGATAGGGAATAGGGTATGGGGGGTTTATAGGTATTGGTGGGGCATAATAATGAGTTTCTAGTAAAAATAAGGAAAATATTGTAACTCTTAAAGAATCATACCACCTATTACAATGGTCACATATCACCTAGGACATACCTTCATTTATTTTTCACTCATGTTGCATAGTCCAAACTTTGGTTATATTGACTTCCTAAGGTAATTGGGGGGTTTTTACCATAAATTACACCCAGTGCCCACATTTTGATCATTCAGGAGCATGAGTTCCCTCATTAATGATAGTTTGGTCTCTAGGGGTGCTCCCACTCCTTAAAAAAACAGGGAACTGGTTTGACCAGAGGCACCAATGCATAATATTTGAGTGTTTTTTCTCTTTTGGACCATTAAATGCTTCCTAGAGCCACTCCAACTCACTCATGCACTCCAACACGCCTATCCTACCCTTATTTATGACCTAGAATGCTTCACCTATGTTCACATGTCCATTCATGATACTTTGAGGTGTTTTTGGAGCTTGTTGGTCCACCTAGAGGGGTTTGAGGTCCAATCTAAGCCTGCCACAATATGACACCAATTTTCCTCCAAAGAATAACAATTTTATCCTATTTTATTATAATGAAGTTTCAGACATATTTACATGTTGAAAAGTAATATAAAACTTAGTTATTGGCACCATCTCTATGTGTTAATTTTGTGCTTTTACATTGATTTTTGCATATTTTGTGAAATTATTTAATTGTGATGATTCTCTTAGCTCCTAGATATTGTTGTGAATCATATTTTCACATGGTAACAAAGCTATTTGGAGCTCCAAATTGAATTTAGAGATTTTGATTTGCTATCTAGGGTCTCCAGAAAATTGAGAGTTTGCATTGCAGGTTGTTCCCATGTTCTTTGTCACTCAGTGCGCAAGCAGAAATGGAGCAGAAAAATATATTGCTTACCCCATTCAATTATTTTTAATGGAAGGAAAAAATGGTGATCTAGTTGAGGTCGAAAGGTCTCTATAGAGCAACCATGGGAACTATGAATAAGCCCAACTCTGTTGTGGAAAAGTCTAAGTATTTTAATAGGTTGGATGAAGCATTCGTGATGCTTTGTCTTAGTATTTAGAGGGATGTTTTATTTCATGTAGATAGTCTTGCAACACCCAATGAGGTGTATCTCAAGTTCAAGTTATTGTTTGGGAAGACATATGATATTAGAGGGCACCAAATCGAAAATGAGTTGATCACATTGAGTCCAACTCACTTTGATATGATCCAGGATTTCTTCACCGAGTTCAAATCCTTGGTACTGTAGATGAAACAGTGTGGCATCGAAAAAAAGGAAGAGCAATTGATATTTTCCATTCTTTTGAAGCTAGGTCCTGAATATTCAGTGTTTGTCTCGACATTCCACTCATGAAAGCTGAGAGTTTGAAATTGGAGAATGCATACCCTGGCTGACTTCATGGACTCTTGGACTCAAGAACAAGACAAATTGGTTCAAATGGGTACCATAAAATCCACCAAGGATCAATCCCTTGCTGTAGGTGTTTCAAATCAAGTAAAGGGAAAGAATAATCCCAAGGATTTGAAGCATAAAGAGAAGAAGAAGCAGGAGAATCCCAAATCTTATGATGGTGGTTCGAATCCTAGCAAGGACAAAGGAAAGAAGAAAGAGAAGATAAAATGCACTTATTGTCCCAAAGTTTTGCATTTAGTGAGTGTGTGCATGAAGAAAACCATTGACATGATGGCGCAACTCCTTGAGAAGAACAACATTCCTCTTCGAGATGGCACAAGGAAGAAAGAGGGAGGTTGGAATTATGAGAACAAGGATAGATGACATGCATTGGTTCATGGATATTCTGGCTCTTCCTCCTTCATCATAGATTCAGGTGCCTCAAAGCACATGGATTATGTACAAGAATCCTTCTCAGACCTACATCCATACAGTGGTCCATCCATCTTCATGGGTGATGACTTCGAGATCCCAACTAAATGGATTGGAAGGATCAACCTTGACAATGGGTACTTCAACAATGTGTTGTATGTGCATGATATTGAAACTAATATACTCTCAGTATATCAAATGAAACATACAATTTTGGACAATAAAGTGGCATTCACTCAAGATGATGTGGAGATTTCAGAAATTTCTTCAAGCCAAGTTGTTGCAGTGGGTATTGCAGATCATGAGTCAAGGATGTACAAGTTTTTACACTTTATTCCTTACTCCTCAGGGAATGCGCTCCTGTCACATTCAAATGAGACCATTAATCTATGGTATAATAGGTTTGGACACCTCAACTACACATATCTTCAATCCTTGAGAAAACAAAACAAGGTTGAAGGAATTCCAAGCATTAAGTTTTCAAGGCACATGCAAGGGATGCATAGTTGGGAAGAATGCAGAGCGCAAGTATGACAAGGGAAAGGAAAGAAGGGTTGTCCAAGTGATTGATTTGATCCATTCATATATGATAGGACCTCTTCCCACACATTCCTATGGAAACTAAATGCATGTATTAACATTCATAGATGATTTCTCAAGGTATTTTTGGGTATATTTTTTCAAACAAAAATATGAAGTGTTTGAGATCTTCAAAGTTTTAAATGCGTTGGTTGAGAACTTTAGTGAGAGTAATATCAAAGCCTTAAGGACTGATAATGGCAAGGAATATGCTAATAAGAACCTACATCAGCTGTGTGAGGAAAATGGAATTCAAATGCAACATTTTGCGGCTTACAGACCTCAACAAAATGGTGTGGTAGAGCTTAAGAATAGAGCATTGAAGGAGATGGCCACATGCATTTTGGAGGATAAGTCTTTGTCTCCTAATCTATGGGATGGAGAAATAAATTATGATGCATATGTTTAGAATATATTTCCACATATATCATTGGAAGAGAAAAATCCATTTGAGGCTTGGAGTGGTCACAATCCCAATGTTTCTCATTTCATGGTTTTGGCTCAAAGGCTTGGGCTAGAATTCCTCCTGAGAAGAGAAAGGACTTGCAACCTCAGAGCAAGGAGTCCATAATGTCTGGATATTTTTAACATGAAATGTACTACAAGATCTTTGATCCCTCATATTAGAATACTTTCATTGATAGAAGTGTACAGTTCGAAGAAGAGCCCATGCAAGAGATCAAACTAGTCAAAGGGGATTGCTCAGACCCTCCACTTAATGATGATGTAAGTGATGATTCTCTCTCTAATTTTTCTGATTCTGATATGGAATATGAATATGATGACATACATGAAGATCATGACTCACCCATAAGGACAAAATGGGTTGAGAAAACCATACAAGCAGCTGGTGATCTTGCTGGAGATCCACTAGACTCTAGGAAGACTAAATCTCGGTTTCACAATGCTTTCTCCACTTGTGATTTGAATATTCGAGAGAGGTGCTTTATGATGGTTGCATATGATCCTCAGTAATATGAAGAAGCATCACATGATCCAAGATTGCAAACATCCATGCAAGAAGAATTTGTCTTTGCAAGACAATGAAACTTGGGAGTCGGTTCCTCTACCTTCCAAGAGAAAAATAGTGCAATGTAAGTGGGTTTATAGGACCAAGATGGTTATTAATTGTTCATGTCTGAAGTATAAGGCCAAGTGTTGACACTTGTCTATCGACAGGGGTTGAATTTGCACTATTTTCGACAACTACCGACCTATACTCCCTAAACAACAGCCTAGAAAGGATACCCTTTCCAGCAACACCTACGAAGCAGGTGCAATCTCACCCGAGATGTTTGATGGAGGGTTGTAGGAACCAAGTTTCCGAAGTGGGAAGAGGACTTTGCACTTATATTTTACCTAATTGCAACATTAACCATAAATACAGGTTTATAAGCACATTATTAACCAGATCTACTTATCATCATTATTTGCAACCATATTAACTTAGAATTAGATCGCCAAACACATCAACATACATTACATCGACTAGTAATTTGATACTTCACACCATTCATAGTTAACAGGAAAATATAAACACAACAGATTCATTTGCATATTTAGCTCAATAATGCATAATTGACACATAATTCACATCCAAAATATCTTACAACGCATTCCACAGAGATAAGACATTACGAAAAGTTGATCTACTTTACTCCATAAGATAGAATCTTCATACATCAGTCCCATAAATAAACCGCAAAAGTCAAAAAAATCTCTAAATTGATTGATTCTCCGCCAAAAGAAGATCAAAAGTTATACCTTGGATTTGAGCAACAATTTCTCTGATGATCCTCGGGATTTCATCCATGGATTTGAGCACCAATTTCTTTGTTATACCCTGTAGTTCATCCAAGTGTGTTTTCCTCTGTTGATGTCTTATATGCACCTTGTTAATGCATTACTACAACTCTTTTAACTCGCAATCCTTAGTCACCTGCGCAAGTGGGGACATCATTTTGAGTGATCCCCTCAACGTTGTCAGTTGTGCTTCTACCTCTGTGAGTTGCACATCTAGTTGGTGCACTTGCTCATCTTGTACTAAGATGACCCAAAACTTTGTTATTTCTTCTGCGATCATCTGTATTATCTTCTCTGACTCTGTACTCTATGTTGTGACATCTTCTATTACACTTCTTCTTCCTACTAGCTGCTATGGCTGTGTGTTGGATACCTCTCTAGACTGCAATTCCTCGTTTTCCTTCTGCAAGTCTGGGACAGTTTTCCCTAGTCACAATACTTTTTGCTCCATAAACATCTCCGGACTGACTTTCGATACCTCTTCGTATGCCATGGAGAATTCCCTCTCTAGTATCTATCTGTCCTCAAATGCCTTGGTCTTTTCATTTATGATTTCCTCCTTTTCCACTTTTAGTCGTTGAATTTCCTCTTCAGTGATTCTCTCCTGTTGCTTGGACCAGACTAGCTAGTCGTGGATTGTTGCTTTGCAGTATCTGATTTCTTCATTGGACTCGATCTGAAGCCTTATCAGTGTAGTCATTAAAAGCAAGTTTATTTCGAGGCCGATTGAGTGGTTCCCTAGTAGCGTAACTTCGGTGTCCTCATCACCCATACTCATTGCATGTGGCATGACTTTTACTATTCACACAATGGTGCCAATGTCAACCTCAAATTCCCTTTGCAGTGTTGTTTCCTGTGGTATCCTCGTCTCCAACACTGCATTGGTAAGTGTTTGTTGTAGTTGTATGACTTGGTTGAAGAATATTATCGAATGTTGCATCACTTTTTCCTCAATTTCATTGGTCATCATAGTGATTGCGTCTAGCACCCTGTTTACCTAGTCATCAAAGAACCTTACGGTGTTTCTACCCTCACCTTGCTCAAAGAGGTTCTTCATCTACATTTATTCCTATTGTTTCTCTAAATCTGACTCAGTCATAGTTACTGAGGAATCTTAGTCTTGCGAGTCTTCTTCTTCCTATGAGTCTTTCTAGTCATTTTTCTCTTGTGGGATATCTATCGGTGGTCTGTTTCCTGTGTTCAAAAACTCTTCATCACTTACTAGAACTTTCCACTTTGGAGGACATTCTTCTATGATGACGTCCAACTCTTCATCTGTTCGCTTGTATTATGTTGTAATCCACTACTTCTCCAGATCTTCCTGTGCCTGAATATGTGTGGCATGGGGTCCGATCTCCATTTTTGCAATCCTACGGTACTTGTCTGTGGCTTGTTCTATGAGGGGAGGCACCTTAAGTTCTTCCTCTCGCAGTGCGTCCAAGTATAGTTAAAATTGTATATTGTTGTTCATATGTCAGTCCTTATCATTGAGTGCCCACAAATTTTTATATATTTCCCCTCGGTAGATGTTGATAGTGTCAACCTCTATCCCTTAATAATGCGTCGGCTCCATCCAACCGATCAACGCGATGAGTATTAGCAGCCATGAGTAAGTGAATGGCTTACTAACCTCTTGTGCCAATATGATGTCTTCCACCAACTCGTTCAACAAAAACAGGGACCATTTCATCTGTACGTTAGCCGTGCACTGCTCCGTGGATGTGATAACCCCCAATGTGCACTGAATCGGATGATTCTTCTGTACTATCTTAGCCGTAAGCAATTTTGTTATGACTCGCAGTGCCTAATCATTGATGGTATCAATGACGTACACCCTTTTATCCTTTAGCACACCATATTTGTTTCGCATCTTCGCTGCCAGCTTCTTATTCGTATCCTTCCCTAGAAAGTATTGTGAGGGTTCGACGCCTGCCTTAGTTAGGCCGGTGATTTGGGATATCAAATTGACCGGAATTGGGACCTTTGTCCCTAGCTATAAATACCAGCTGTGGAAACATTCCAACAATTGTTTCACGCACACATTGACTTCTGCATATCATCTAAAATGTAGCATATGGATGATCGACAAGAAAACAGACTACTGCAATCCCAATTCCCATTGCAAAGGTTCTCTAATGATCGGACCTATGCCGCCTTGTTCTCTTTCCTCATAGGTTTCCTTGGTACATTTCAAGAATGGAAGGATGTCATGGTCATTGTATTGCATCCTTTGTAGCCGCGAGTTGATATTCATCATCACATGGACACCTTTGGATGTTGCAGGAATCTTAATGGAATACATGTTTCCTTTTCCAATCCTTACGACCGGTGCCTCTTCCATTCTCGGTGGTACAAAGCCAGGGATGTCCTCTACCGTCTGTCATGTTGGTTTTCCTCTCATCGTCGTTTCCTCTTCTACTGTATATGGACCTTCTTCCCCCTCTATTATGGTACCCCTTGTTGGACCCCATCTCGTATTGATTCTTCTATTATGATTGATCAAATGATTGGAACTCCTCTTCTTCCTAATTGGTCACCCTACCGCGGACACAATTTCTTGCATTTCTTCTATGATTGTTTCCCACGCAATCGAAGTTCCTTTCATGCTTGTGTTTGAAATAATCTGTGTTGTTGCTTCTACAATACCTTTCTTCATGTCTATACTTCTCTTAGCTCTAACTCTTCCTCTCTTCTCTCTAACGCTTGCTCTCTTAGCTCTGATCCTTCCTTTTGAGTCACACAATGGACCAAACCATGCCTCTTGATCTGATTTTATAGCCTCCAAGCCTTCAGTGCGAGGGATTCACGCCATCATCACTAAATATGCATTGATTGACCAAATCCTTCATTGATTATGCAAATCCTACACGGGCCTTGGTCATTAATTGCATATCTTTCCAACTTGTGTCATCACCCACGTGGTGTAATTGCTTCATTTATTTCATGATTTCACCAGTTCGTGCCTTGTCTGGTATCAACAAGTTCCAACCCTTGTTGTAGTTCAACTCTTCTCATCGTTCTTTCTTTTATCGACATATTTTCCTTTTGAATTTTCTTATTTTTCATCATTTTTTTCGTGACTATTAGCTTTGGTGTTGCACCTGGTTATTCTGATAGGGCTTTAGTCAGCTCTCGTTTACTAGTTTTGATAGAATCACTCTGTCTAACGGTTGTAGCTATACTACACCTCCATTGGTAATGAAATGAATAATGTAGAGACCTAACCAATGCATCTGGAGCTTACCTAGGTGCTTCGTAAACTTGCTGTCGTAGAGGAAAACCATATCTCTGTGTTTGAAATACTTCGTCTTGAGATGGAGATCACGCCATGCCTTTTGTTGATCCTTTTCCACTCGCTGATGAAATCTCACGATGAAATAGTCCTCCTCAAGGCGTACTAATTGTGTCAGTCTTTCCTCAATTACTCTTTCGTCACTCATTCCTGTTATAGCTGCTATGCGTAGACTGGGGATGATATACTCCACTGGAAATACCACTTCGTGTCCATACACCAACTTGAATGGTGTATTCCATGTCATTCTTTAACATGTTGTTTGGTAGGCCCATAATATCATGGGGATTTTCAACTCCCAGTCATCGTGATTCATATCGCATACTTTAGTAAGTGCATTTTCCAATATCTTGTTGAATGACTCTCCCACACCATTCTCTTGTGGATGATATGGAGTACTCTTCTTGTGATGTATCTAGAACTCTTTAGTCGTCACTATGATTTTATGATTAACAAATGAGCTCCTTGATCGCTCTTCAATATCCTAGGACATCCAAATACGGTAACCAAATTGTCAAAAAGGAACCTTGCTGGTGTCGCATCTACGCAATCCTTTACTAATGTTGCATCAACCCATCACGTTAGATAGTCAATTGCGGTGATGATGTATCTCACACATGTTCTTTTCCATTGTGGATTGATGGGTCCCACGAAATCAACTTCCTAGTTTTCGAAAGGTTGTAGTGTTACATGTGGTACTAACAACATCTCATCTCTCTATGATGGTTTTCGAGTTCTTTGACATACATCGCAGCTCTTAGCATAATTAGTGGCGTCGGCATGTACCGTTGACCACCATAGTCCAACTCTAAGTATTTTCCTAGCAGTTGCACATCCTCCATAATGTCCTCCTACAATCCCACCATCTGCCTCTACCAATATTATTTCCTGCTCATGCAGAAGAACATATCGACGTAGAATTTCATTCGGTGCCATCTTGTACATTGTCCTATGATTAGTTGAAATTCAGGAGCTTTGACAACTAGTTGCTTCTTCTGGGTAGTGGTGAACTCCTCAGGGACTTTCCCTGTTGCCAAAAATTGAACAATTTGTTTGTAATGATCATCAATCATTCCGAATTTAAAGAGCTGCACATTAGGCAGGTCGTCATCTATGTTGCTTGTTTCTTCTCCTGATTGTCTAAGGAAAATACAAGGTTGGTAGAGGTTGTGTTTTAAAGGAAAGGAAGTTGGCTAAAAAATTAGTTATCTGCAAATGATTTACAACTTGATGGAGTCTTAACAGATGAGTGGTTGTAGCATAGATCTCTTCAGGCTGATAATGCCATTCATTTATCAGATAGGGAGGATAAATTAAAGTGGTTTTGGAACAATGCTACTAGCGTCCTCTCTGCAAAACTTGGTTATAAGGATTTAGCATATCAGGATAATCCAGAGGATATATCTTGGTGGTGGATACGTATCTGGAAGTTGCATTGTCCATTAAAGATTATAATCTTCACTTAGATTGCTATAGAAAACAAGGTTCTAACTTGGGACAATGGTAAAAAAAGTGGATGGATAGTACCCAACAGACACATTTTATGTAAGAATGAAGTAGAAACAATGGATCTTTTATATCCTTTCTCTTCTCTAGTTTGGATAGAGGTACTACAATCTTTAATTTATCCATGTATGTGGAGTAAGGAAACACTTAAAACATATTTTGAACATTGGTTTATAGTCTTTGTAGTTAAATGATTTCGGTGCTTCCTTGTTATGTGATTTGGGGTTTGTGGCTGGTGTGAAATAGTATGACCTTTGAGGATAAGGATCGATATTCTTCCTTGGTGGCACACAAAATGTGATTGGTTTTTAGAGAGGGAAGGAAAGAAAACGTTCACAATAAGGTAAGGGAATTAAAGGAATTACCGATCAATATGGTTTTCCACTATGGATACTTTGACAGTGCATGTCAAGAAGGTCTAGCAAAAGTGGAGTTGGAGTAGTCTTACACATGGATAAATCCCACTTTTATACTATCAAGTATGGGGTTTGGATTGGAACCAACAATAGAGAGGAAACCTATGTGCTATTTATTTTGTTAAAATATGCCCAGGACAAAGGAGTTTTCTATTTGCAACTATTGGGAAATTCTAAGATGCTGAAGGATTGGCGCAAAGATTTAATTCAGATCCATAACTTAACTCTATATCCAATACTACAAAGAGTCCAAGATACGATTGCAAGTCTTACCTCAGTCTCCTTTGAACACATTTACAGGGAGTTCAATAAGCATGCCAATCTTCTAACAAAAGAGGCCATTGACATTCTTGAAGGATCGCTTGCAATCCAAGAATTTTGTAGTCTTGAGAGGATTTATGATTCGGATTTACATATTTTTTTTATGTGTTCATTTGTTATGAGTGAACTGTATTCTATACTTGCTTGTTTTGTTTTGTATGGTTTTGAAGGATTTACTAAATAGGTTTGGGATATTGGGTAGTTAAATTTTTTAGATATGGGGATGGAGATTTTGGTACCAGGGATCATCCTTTGATTAGAGATTAAAGCCTCGTTGAGTGTATATTTTGATTTCATACTTGAAATATCAAATATAAGTTTTTTCCCTTGGAATAGAGAGAGAGAGAGAGAGAGAGAGAGAGAGAGAGAGAGAGAGAGAGCCCTTAGGGTTAACTTGGTTGGTTAGAACATTTGGGACCAAGATGGTTGAGGTCAAGGTTGGGGGTTCAATTCTCTAGGTCCTTCAGGGTTAGGTATCGAAGTAATGTTGATAGGGGTAAGGCCCCTTCGGGTGGGCCACCCCTTGGCTTGGATCCGTGGAAATAGTGAGCTTTAGGGCCATGAACCACATGAATAAACACACACACACACACACACACGATGATATTTTCTTTAAAAAATGGTTAAACAATGATATACATACACATTTTAGAAATTAAACTCACTCATAAATTAAACTCTACACAAATGAAAATCAAACAAGGGAAGCTGTATTGTAGCAATTCCTCAGTTTATAGACTTGTTTCTTTGCAATGAGAACAAAGTCTTTGTTTACTCTGCCTTTTGATCCCAGATAAACATCATCTATGAACGATCAATCCATGGGATAGGATCAAGGCCCAACTAACTCATGAAACACTCCACCCGAGGAGTATGGTCGCAAGACTAAAACTCAAAGGAACTGATGGGGGCAATCCTCAACTAATTAACTTATTACAAGAATTGTTTCTGAATCATTAGTGAAGACTATACAAAGCGAAAACACTATCAAGGAAGCAAATGACCATTCACGTCGCTAATGGACCACCCAAGTACCCAAAATCCATTGGCATGGGTATAGCTAGTAGTAGACCTAGGACTAGAGGCACCTGTTCAAGTTCATGATCGTGATCGAAATTATGACCTTTGTTTAGATCCAAATCCATAACTTGCAACATCCTTTCCACTCATCATATAAATTGATCCAATAGATTCGTATATATATTATGCGATAGTAAATTTGATCCTAGTTAAACAAACTATTTATCCATCACTAGACGTAGAGCAAAGACAATTGATGAATAAAATGACTAGTGGTGGAAAAACAAAAGTGCCTTATATAGGTTGACTTATCTCCAATTTGTTCTACTTTTGTAACCAAATTAATCCTAGAAGTCACATTTCTCATAGCACTTTCTCTTCTTTATTGACTCCAATGCTTACATACATGACTATAAAACCTTGCAAGACGTTGAGTTGGAGAATGGAACTTGTGTGATGATCCCCCATGTTCTCTAGCTACTGAATACATCACAACCTCATTAACAACAACTTCCCTCAATTTTCCCTCGAGCTTATCAAATTTTAATTTCATTTGCTTGACCTTCTCATATGTGCATGTGGGTAGGTATAACCCCACTTCTTCTATTAAGTTCGCCACTAGAATTCAAGCGTACACTATCTATGGTATTGTCCAAAGTTGTGTTATCAAAGTGGCTTGTTCTCATTGCTCCGGGTAATAGAATTAGTTTCCCAGACAACCATAAATTCATAATACATTATTCAGATATCACATTTCGAAAAGATGAGCTGCTTAAAGCCGACATCAAATTCATATGGAATGAAGAGTGTACGGATTCATTTGAATTAATTAAACTCAAGCTCGTCGAAGCCTCGTGTCATAGGTATTGAAGTAAACGGTGGGAAGATCTAACCTCACCTCGCTTATATCGGGTCGGGTTCCTCTGCATACATCTAACGTAGTGCTTGTTCTATAGTGTTCCTCTTTCATGACACCCTGAAGGAGACCATGTTGACCACAATAACATTGCCTTGCCCCGATATGTTATGCAAGAATTTAAAAGAAGATTCTTGGTTAAACCTTGAGCATAAAATTCCTCACGTAGTTCTAGTCTTTGCATAATTACATATATTAAGAATGATTGGAAGATCTAGCATTTGCAACAACCTTGAACTTATAGGTAAAATGCTATATTGGTTGGTGAGGCACAACTAAATTGGTGAAACTAACCTAGGGATTCCCAATAAGAGAACAAACATGAAAATATATTTGTGTAATTTTGTGTGACTCTTTACTATCAATACATTATACAACTTGACAAGATCTCTATACTCACAAGGAGAACTCTAGTCCTAAAAATCTATTTTTTTGTGTCAATAACACCAAAATCAATCTTCAAATCGAAAAGTGATGCTACTAGTAGCACTATTTTTTGTTTCAAGGTTAAAAATACAATCATTGCCTTAAAAACCCATATTGTTGCTAACAATAGCCTTAAAATCAATCGTTGAATAGAAAACTAATGCTATTGTTAGCACATCGGTTTTTTTAAAGGCTAAAACTTGTTTGAAATCATGGACTTAACAATCAATATCATTCGTAGAAAAAAATAATAAAATCAACTTGTAAATCCAAATGTAGTGCTACCATTGTGTTGAGGCTTGGAAAATCGCAGGTAACAATAGTAGAGATTCTCCCCAATAAACATTCCCAATTAGCTCGTTATTGTTTGTTATGTGGAATCCGTCCGATTTACGGTCCGGCTACCATAGGTCAAGTAACAATTAAAGTGTTTTACCGGTTACGACCCGGTCCACCGTGTATATTTTTAGTTTTTTAATGTTTAGGTATGATGTGCAAGTGCCTAACTAAATGTAGGCGATAGAGATAACGAGGAGAGTCACAGTGTGATGCGCAAGTTCTTACCTCTCGTCTTACCTCTCTCGCTTCTAAATCACAAACAACAAGAAACTAACTAAGACTCACTAAACTATCCCTAGGGAGAAAAACTATCATTAATGGTGAGTAATGTATCGTATTGCATGCATAAAGAAAATTACAGGTAGCTGTTAACGTTTCTAAACACATGAATATCAATAGAAAGATAAACAACATGATAGCTTATTGCCAATTAAAACATTCATTACTTAATGTGGAAATTTCACAAAATAAATAGGAGCACATTCATAACATGAAAGAATTCAAATAGGTTAGAACGATCTCACAGTTTATGGAAACAAGCTGAAAAATAAATAGTTCATATCCAACTAGCCCATAGCAAACATTTGAAAATCCACAGAACTTTCTCCAGCAGAAACATATAACTCTTTATTGTAAAATGAATTAGTTCTTCTTACAATACTTTCTCAAGATAGTCTGGAAAAAAGGTCCTTTCTATCTAAAACTCTCCTATACTTATACAAAAAACAAAACTCTTGGGCTGCCCCTCATTGTCTCTTGAGCTTCCCCAACCTTTCTTTTTCCAAAATTTTGTCATGTAGCTTGTGCACACAATTAATACAATATATCACATTTTAAATCAATATTTCCAAAACATTTTATGAGGAAGGGCCAGCTTGCTCGCTGATAAACTTCTTCCATGCATGAGCATCTGTTGCTATGCCTTCAAACCCGGAAGGCTCAAGAAATCGAATGTTAATTTTGTATTTTCCATCTTGGGTCTTTACCCCCTCTATCCTAGCAGGACTTAGGCACAGCTGGTATTCTAATAAATGTATGCTCATCGTTGCATGTGCCACCACATTTTTCAATATCCATTCATCTAGGTCCTTGACCTGCTGGATTTCTTGTTCGTCTTCTTGGTACCTGTCCTGTAAATGTTTTAAAAACAATTCATGCTCAAGGAACACATTGAATCTCTTTTCTGCAGAAGTCTGACATCGATTGTATGTGGAGAGCACTCTCCTGCAAAATTCAGCACATGCTGTCTTTGTCTTTTTCACTGTTTTCTTGAACTCCTCTGCTACATTAATTGCAAATTCCAGTAATTCATATTCCTGCTTTAAAGTTTACTGATCTTTTACGGCTAGCTCTGCCGGCAATTCTTTATTGGTCTTTACCCAGACCATTCTTCCTTTTAGAATCTCCAATATATCTTGAGACCTATCCAGGAAATATGAAGTGGTATCTACAATTTCTTCTAGCCTGGTGTCTATCTGCAAAATTTTGCAACTTTCATCTTCTATTTGTATTTGTATTTGACGGATCCTTTTTCTTTGAATCAGAACATGCTCTTTCAAAGGATGGATGTCGGTTTTCTGCTCCATAGCATCCTTAAGTGATGCGGTCAATGAATTTTTCTGTTCTTCTAAGGCTGCTACCTGCATCTGATACTGGTTCTCTTTTTCCTCTGCAGTAGCCTTCTCCTTTTCTAGCTCAGTAACCCTACTTTCCAACTTGTTCTTCTCTTCACTTAAATTTCCATATGATAACTGAAGATTATCCTTTTCAGTCTTTAACATCTGATGCTCCAGTTGTAGCTTTTGTAATTCAACTAAGGTAACCTGAGCACTCTTCTCTGTGTTCTCTGCAGATATTGCTAGAGCATTCTCATCTGCTTGCAGAGTTTGGCATTCTGTTCTTGAAGTCTTGACTTCGCTCATCATATCTTCATATTTTCTCTTTAGCTTTTGGCTCTCATCTCTTTCCTTCTTTAAGGTTTCCTTCAATTGGGCCACATTCTTCCGTGACTGCTCTAGATCAGTCATGAGCCTATCCACATTGTCTTCAATTATTAAGGTTAAAGCTACCCTAGCTCTCACTATCAATCGTGGATCTTTATGTGTACCATGTACCAATGTCTTATCTGTCACCATTTTTCCTATCTATCCCCCAATATCTACCTTCTTCTCAGTTCTTTTAACGATTCTTTTCTTTTCTTTGTCATAAAAAATGGTATTAAAATTAGGAACCTCCTCCCCTTCTGTAGGCATGAAAGGGATCAAATTTATTTCAGAAATTGAAGCCTTTCCTAATATGCTACCAGAAGATACAGTAGTTTCCAAGGGATCATGATCAGATTGTCCTTGATCTTGATCTATTTTGTCTTGTACTCCTTGTGCATCAACTTGCTCTGTAGTTTGCTTCTCCTTTTGGGCTTCTGTTAGTCTAAAACCCTCACTTTCTTCTTTTTCTTCTTTATTTCAGCCTCTTCTTTTCTTTTTCTTTCTTCTTCTTCCTTCCTAGCTGCTTCTTCAGTAACTCGTTTCTTTTCTTCATCTTCAATTCTTAACCAATTTTCTGCTTCCTGTGCTAATCTTCTAGCATCTTCGTCTCTTTTCTTTGCCTCTTCTTCCTTTAACTTCTTAGCCTTTTTTGAAGTCTTGCCTTTTTCACCCATAGTTGTTATTTTTTGCTTGAATCTTTTCTTGAGGGTGGTTATGTTCTTTGCATTTCGGAATGTCTCCTCATCTTTGTCCCAGAAGTCAGTATATTCAAAATGGATTCCCGCTTCTTTGCAGTAGTCAGCTACTTTGTTATGGGAGTCATTTCTATGAAAATTCATTTCGCCAAAATGAAAATATTCTAGCTCTTTAACAAATTCTGCTGCCTACTTTACCCTTGAAAACTTATAGCTTCCAAGTAAGAAAGGTACTGCAGGGTACGTTTCCTTCTTATGTTCAAACAAAAAATTGCCTACTCCATCAATGTACAACTGTCTAATTTCCTCCTTGTGGAGTACATAATCTGTGGCATATTTCAGAAGTAGGGAAGGAGCTCTGGAACAACCATACATCCTTACATATAATCCATCCTCTGTCAAATAATAATCCCCAAACTCTTGTATGACTTTAAATGCCTCTTCAGACATGCAATTACATTCAGTCAGGAAAATTAGGGTATATAAGGGCATAATGAAATGCTCGCAAATTTCCCTATAATAACTATGGTACTTATGTGCCCACAACAATTTATAGGCTGTGTATACTGGGGTTCTGTCCTTCTCCCAGTTACATCTCAAAGCAGGAAAATCTTGGGTGCATAATATTCAATCAATGAGGATATAGTTCATATAAAACTGAGATTTCTTTTGAGATACCCCTGCTAAGGCTGCTGATATACATGCAGAGAGGTTGTTAGACACTATATTTGCCCAGTTGAAAATGGTTCCTTGGGTAGCCATGAAAAAAATAACCGGTATCCACCCTATCTTGAAGCTCTTCCCATGTGCTTTGCCAAAAATCCTATTGAGCATCAATGTAATAAACCTGTAGGGAGCACGGAGAGTAGAAGTGTCATATTCTCCGGAAGGTCTAGTTCGGAAATTCTTTCCTGGTATCATCATTCTCTTTACAGTTTCTACCAGGTCCATAGTTATCTCCTTCAACCAACTTTTTGTCAGATAGACCTGTGGTGTGGGTAGATGATATGCCATGGAGACATATGCAGGGCTATATTCAGCATAGCTTTGATTTGCAGTGTTTTCTAGAATCATTGTCGTCACATTTGCCCTGGGTAGAATCCAACCTATTACTTCTGAACAGGGAAATAATTCGGGCCTCGTAGCTACTTTCATCAAGGCTGACTTTTCGATGTTAGCATAGATCATTAGTTCTTCAAACCCAGCATCAGGTACATTCTGGTTTGAGATCATTCTATATATTTCTCCCCACTTGTAGTCTGGTTCAACTCCAGTAGTGGCTTTGGTATCTTCGTAGATGGACTCTACTTTGGTGATTATTTCTACTTCAGGATCTCCTTCAACCATCAGAGCTTTCTTCTTCTGTCTCTTTGACATGTTGTTGTTATAGCAATCAACCTGTCATAGTAAAAAAACATGTTTTAGGATAACTGAGCTCTTAGCAAGTGCTTATAGAAGCATACAAGAAAATATACCAATTTATTTACCTCCTTGGCATGCATGCTGTTAAAATAAGTTAAACACAGTCTTTATGAATGAAATATTTAACCAGAAAACCCTGCAAACTGCTTCCTAAATTTTCTTAAGCTCCACTCTCTCAAAACCTTAATCGATCGAACAACCTCCGTCTCACACAGATACTTATCAGACTGATTCTACCGCTGGATCTCAACACAATTCTCAATCTCAAAATACTAAACCCTGCATAGCAACTGTCTTCAAGAATAATCCTAATCGACTAAAAAGAAAAAAACCTCTCGAGTCCCATGGGAAAAAATCGTTGCAAGAAAAACGACTCACTAACCCCCGACCGATCATGAAAAGACCAAGAAAAGGGTGGTGCAGATAGCGAAACGCCTGTCTACACCGTGCCCTAACAACTCATGCCGATGCAAACACATCCGTAATGGTTCGATGACATACAGACTCAGACTCCAACAATAATGAGACCTCAAACAGTTAAACCCCCTCCCCTTCGATGTAAAAACATCCACGAACTCACCGTAAGGAGGCAAAAATTTCTTAACTTTCTATGAGAAAAAAAAGCCTAACCTCTGAAACCTAACCTCGAACGCACTTAACAGTTCAAAAACAACAAATACTACAAAAAATGACAAGGGTATGGGTAAACCTACCTATCAAGAACGATGCAAGTGACCGGACGAGCTAAAAATCCATGGGTGCAGAGCAAAACGAGCCATGTTTTGACAGCTATGCGCGCACGACTTTTCTGGGTTGCTTCCACAGTGTAAATGACAAATCCAAACGCTAAATGACAAGTCACATGTCTACACATATATACCCATGATTGGGCAGGAAACTTATCGACAGACAAACTTAAATCAATCGGAACAATAAACTGGAGGATCGCCGCAATGGAGGGCACAAACAGAACTACAGACCCGACGATATGTTAAGTCAATCAGACGTCGAAACCACTAAGTTCTAAGCTCGGAACCAAAAACTGATTGTCCTCCACAATGTCGGCAATGTACATTTCTACCATCGCGGGATTTACTATTGGAACGGGTATCGAAACTCGACAACACTAAGCTCTAAGGAGTTGGCAAAAGAACATGATGCTTTCGGAACGTCTCAGAACTAGCCTCCCACAACACTGGGTGAGATAGACACTAGGACTCCGACTTACTCCGGTTAAACAACCCGACAGTGAAATAAACATTATCGGAACCGCTAACCGCTAGAACTTCGACAAATCGAACCCGAGAATAAAAAAAAAGAACTAGCCTCGATGTATCGGTGAGGGAGTCCAAAGGCATTCGACAGGTTTAACGGTTTGGTTTTCGCAATGTCGAAAGGATAGTCCACTATGCTTCTGATATCGGAAGGATAGTCGACTAATCTTTCGATACAAAAAAGTGAAACAGACTAAGTTTTTTAAAGAAAATTTTGAACTCACGGCAGCTTTGGTGAAAACAAAATACTCCTAGGCCAGTTTTAATAAAAACAAAAAAAGGGGGGACCCTAAAATTGAAAATTTTGGGCAAAATGTTGCAGCTGCAACACATTGCAACATTTTCGAAACCATGGCCTTAACAACTAGTACATTTATGGTTGCAATTATCATATATTACCTAATGGCATGAGGTGTAAGCTAAAATCTAAATGATTTGCACCCATTATCGATGATTTTTTTGGTCAAAATCTAGTGGAAATTGTTGAAATGGCAATTTTAAGTTGTTGGAATTGTATAATCAGGGTGCCCCAAGGGTAATCGTGGGCACTGGATCCATTTTTGCAATCAAAATTGTAATTTTAACAATGAAAATCACAATTTGAACAACAAATCGTGTCATAATTTTCCAACAAAATTCATTTGAAAGGTGAAACCCGTCTAAACTTTAGCTTACTCCAATGGCATGATGATATCACCTCATAATTTTAAATAAAAACACATCTATATATTTTTCATTTTTTAAATTAGAAAAATAGTTGGAAAAATAGGGCTTCCCCTCACTGTGGCCATCATTGCCCCCCTCTCTATGTTTTTTATAATTATTTTAAAAATTTTTTATAATAATTTTTTTATAATTTTTTGAAATAAAAATTAAAAAAAAAAAACTTTAAAAACAAATTAAAGAAAATCTATATTAAAAACTATATGTTAAAAAAATATTATGACTTTTTAAAACCTAATAATAAAATATTTTTTTTATAAACTTAAAAACAAAAATTATAACAGATATTAAAACAAATATTTTAAAAATTAAAAAACAAACCATTTAAAAATTTTTAAATAAAAAATAAAACAAATATTAAAAAATAGAACATATATTAAAAAATTTAAAAATCTATTAAAAATTTTAAAAATAAAAATAAATAAATAAATCATGGGGTAGGGCCTTCTCCACCCCCTCCCTCTCTTTTTCTCTCCCTTTGTCGACTCCCCTTCCCTCCCCTTCCCTCCCCTCCCCTGTCCCCTTCCCAACCTATGCAGCAAAGGGGCGACCCTCTTGGTAGTGGCGGGTTTGAACCTATGGTTGTCGAGGGAGGCACCTCTTTGACACCCAGGGGGAGGCTCGAGGTTGACATTGAGGCATTGACGACAACGAGCCTCCGCCCAAGCTTCGAACGAACTCCCCCTCAGTAGTTGAGGATCGACAACTACGATTTTATGCACCGAAGGCGTGCCTCCCTTGACAACGACGGATTCAAACCTTGTTGAAAATCACCAAGGAAGTGTTTGTCCACCTTGTGATGCCTTGGGGTAGATATGGACACTTAAAAAAATTGTGGTCCCTACTATTTTTAAAGTGAGAATGCTTTATATTTATAAAGTGACTTTAAAAATTGAGTTTGAGTTTTTAAAAATTTAAAAAGTGGCTTTATGAGAATTAAAAAGGTGGGTGAGTAGTAAATGTATCATTTAATATTTAAAACTGAGTTAATGCTTTTAATGAGAAAAGTGAGATTTAATAAAGGCCCTAGATCTCATTTACTTGGCTTTTAATCTAAGCCATTGATTTCTAAGATGGTGGTTACTTAAACAAAAAGGCTAGGGAAAGGCATTTTCATTGTTTTATTGTGATTTGAGAGAAGAGAAAGAGTTTGAAGAGAATTCGGCCTAGAGGGAGAAAGAGAAAATTTTGGCATAGTTTCTAAAGATTGGAGAGTGGCACGAATCCCAAGACTACATCAGTGAAGTACAACACAAATTTCAAAGCACTGTACAACAGTAATACTACATAAATCGAGGGCAAGCCATATTGTACCAGGTCGTACATCTACACAAAAGAGGCAAAGGTTGGCATGAATTTCGAGGAAAGGTACAACATTTATTACTATTAGGATTACTTACAAGGCACAAATTTCAAGGCATAGAACTACTATTACAATGCATAGAAATCGATAATTTCAGGCACAAAAATTGAGAATTTCAGGCACAAAAATCGAGTAGAAGTTGTTGATATAGTTGACACGTTACAAGGCACAAATTTCGAGGAAGAGAGTTGTTGTTATAGTGCATAGAAATCGATAATTCCAGGGACACAAATCGAGAACAAGTTGTTGATATAGTTCACACGTGTGAGTCATACATGCACAAAATAGAGGCACTGAGTTAGCAGGTTGTACATAAATTTATGGGGTTGAAGTTTGATATTATTCCAAGAAGAAATACCGAGATAAGTACTGCTGTAATTTTTTGTGAAATTTTGCTTGAAGAAATAAAATTCTCTCTGTCATACAGGTTTTGGCATGGACCTTATTGGTCAAGATACTTAGTCAAACATTTCATGTGTGTTGGCTTCCATAAAATTTTATGAGTTGTTTATGTTGAAAGAATTCCATGTTTTTCAAGCAAATAGTGAAAATTTTAAATTTTAAATGATTATGCATGCCAGGGTTTGGGCATTAAACTACATGAAGAGAAACTAAACTTGAAAATAGGTTGGGGTTTCAAAAATTTTCATGGTATCAGAGTTGAAGTAAAAGGCTGAAAATAAAACTCAGAAAGAAATTTCAGACTCGGAGAAATAAGGGAAAACAAGGTTTTGTGAAGAAATGGGTTCTTGGATTGATTTGCAGTGATGGCTACCGGACTTAGGCTAGGAGATAGTTTGGATGGGGCAGTTAATTTTATCCCATGGAAGGCTAGAATAGTATTAATACTACAGGAGAATGAACTATGAGACATAGTAAATAGTACTACTTCTCATTCAATCGTTGTTCCTATAGTTGCAGCTGATAAGATCGCATTTGACAAACATGACATTAAAGAAAAATGAATCATACTTGATGCCATAAAATACCATGTGATACCACATATTTTTGGGAAATATTATGCAAATTAGATGTGGACAAATTTGACCAATTTATACCAGAGTTCCAATGAGAATTGAAAAATGGTGTTGAGGGAGAAGCTGAAGAGCGCTCGGATGAACAAGGGGGAGAACATGGTCTCTTACCTTAGCAGGATTACACATGTTCAATATGAGCTTGGAGTAGTGGGGGAGAGAGTATTGGATGCATAGTTGGTTCAGACAACACTGAATGGCATAACAAAGCCATGGGTTGTCTTTGTTGAGTCTATTGTTGCTTGTGAGCACATACCTACATGGGATTATCTTTGGGATGATTTCATACAGGAGGAGACCCGCATAGGATATGTACAGGGTAGTACATCTCACATAAAATATGAAGAGGAGAATATGGATTTAGCTGTGAAGGGTAAGAAGAAGAAGTCCAAGAAGGGTTCTAAGGGTTGGACCAAGCAGCAGACAAGTGAGCAGAAGAAGAAGATGAGCAAAGCGAAATGCTTTTCTTGTCAGAAGTTTGGGAACTGTGATGAGCAGTGTCCAAACAAGAAGAAGAAGAAACAACAGACAAAATAAAATAAAATCGATGAGTATGCTGTGGTATTTGAGAGAGAGTTTTCTCTCTTTGTTGGTGGTTGTATAAAGAGAGAATCATCTATCACTAGAGATGATATGGAGGACTAGATAGAGTATTCCCTGATAGTTGGTCATTCACTAAGTGCTTCCACCACTACTTCCACATGTTATATTGATAGTGGGGCTTAAAGCCATATGACGACTGTTTGTGACATGTTCATTGAGATGACTAAGACAAGCTTGGATCTGGAGGTGGTGTTGGGGGATGATATACTGGTGAGAGTAGTTGGGTGTGGGATTGTCAGTTTTGAGAGGGATTTCATGGAGCCCATGACACTGAGGGATGTCTTGTACATCCTTGGACTAAAGAAGAATCTTGTTTTAGTTTCCACTATTGAGGACATGGATTTTTGAATATATGTCCTAGATGGGAAAGTTCATGTATTTCCCAAGGCAGTAGGACCATCTGCTTCATATGCTATCAGAGTTAGATGTGGGAAATTGTACAAGCTTCTCTTCCAACCTCATCATGCACTGACACATACTAGCAGCAACAGTGAATTATGCGATTTGTGTCATAGGAGGATGGCCTATATTCATCATCCAGCTTTGAGGATACTAAGAGACACAAAAATAGGTTTTCCATATTTCAACACAGAGCATGGTGGTGTGTGTATGGGGTGTGCTTTGGGAAAGTACACTAAGTCTGATTTTCCAAGCAGTGACACTAGATAAGAGGGAGTGCTTAATTTGATTCATTTAGACTTGTATGGTCCCATGTCACTTACCTATTTGACAGGATATGAGTACTACATCACATTCATTGATGGTTATTTTAGGAAGACCTGGATCTACTTCCTGAGGAGCAACAAGTCAGAAGAAGTCTTGAAGAGGTTCCAAGAGTTCAAAGCTCTTATGGAGAATGTAACACCTCGGTTTTGACCCCATTTGCATTAAATGAATATGATGCATATATATTGTAATTAATCGTGGTGTGGAGCTAAAGGAAAAATCCCCACCATTGATTTAACATTTTATGTTCCGGCAATTAAAATCGTTGCTGATGGTATATCATGCTATCCGGCACATATTAAATTTGGCATCATGTAAACATGAATTTTAATTAAAATGAACACCAACTAGCTATGTCAATGCAACCATAATGAAAGGGGCATGATTTTCCTAAGGATAGGGAGGGAAATTATTTAACCCTTGGGGATAATGGGGAAAATCCAAGTGTCAGTTGATAAACCCATTTAGTTGTCACCTACCCTTTTGACTTACTCACCTTTCCTTGTCTCAATCAGTCAACTACCAAATTAAAATCCTTTGATGTTAGTTGGGTAGTTATTGCTGGGAAGTGGTGTGTGGCAGGACTGTCAGCCCTTGCCCACATGCACACTCCACCAGGAGACTCATTCACCCTCGCGTGGGTAGGAGGATACCATGACCCATTATCCATTTTTCCTTCACACAGAGAACGGGGGAAGAGCTTCCTTACCTTCACGAATTGGTTGAGTGGGTTCTCATCCTCACGATTTTGGGTCTGGGACATTTTCTTCATTACTAGACACCCATGTTGGGCTCTCTCCCAAAAATGGATGGAATTTTTCTGTGCGTGAATCTCGTTGTTGGATTTTGCTGTGCATAGCTACCTTACTGGTTTTGTGGTTCTGTGTATAGGAATTCATCTCCATGCTGAGAGTCTGTTGAGTTTGATTTCCTCCCCTATTGGGCTGTGTCTCTCCTGTTGTTTTCGGTGGTGAGATCGTGGCTGTTGTCTTTCCCCCAAAATTCGGGTTGCTAGTTGTATTGGGTTGTTTTGGACATGATAGGGCCATAAATGACTTGGGAGTCAGTTTCCCAGTCTGGGCTATGCATTAACCATTCTTGTCTTCTGGTTTTGGTTAGTGGTGTTTTCCTTTCAATCCCAGGGCTAGTTGTTTTGCTGTGTGTATGTAGTGGTTGGTATTTGGACTATTTTGGAGTGGGAATGATGGCTTGGTCTGCTTGATAAACCTGGTGTGCTCGGGAGCCTCATAGACAGAGCTAGAGGGATGGATTTCTTCTCCACACCCCCTAAATAACACTAGTGGGGAAGTCAGGGCCTGAGGGACTGTGTAGCAGAGAAGGGACTGATTCCTTATGTTGGGTGTGTGTGGGTGTCCTAGAAGTCAGGCTAGTTTTGGTGTAGGTGTCCTCAGCTCTTCAGTGAGCCCACCAACTTAGTAGTCATCTTTTCCCAGCTCCCTGATGGCATGATAAACCCAACTGTGTTGGCTTGGATATGTTTTGTTGTGTATCTTTGGCTATGTGTGAGCGTGATTAGTTCCTTATTCCTTGGGGAATCATGCCCAGCTCGGGGGTGGTAGTGTTGTTGAGAGATTAAGGAGCACACTGGCCTATGGTTGGGTGGAACGTTGCAGCGACATAGGTGGTTGCAGATGAGTTTGTTCATAAGATAAGTATTATTTCCTATTTCATCTCTACAATTGTATTTACTGTTTAATTAATTACAATGAACACGCTGAATGCTTGAATGAATGGTTTTGCTTCCTCTGTATGGTGATAATGTATGCATGTTTTAGTTCAAAGCATTTCAATTTATATGTGTATGTTCATGGGCCTGGTTGCTTGGATAGATAATGTTATGGTAGCGTCTTCTTCACCGATCGGAGGGTCAGGGACATTACAGAGAACCAAATAGGGAGGAGGATCAGTGTGCTCAGATCAGATAGTGGGGGTGGGTATACATCCAAGGAGTTTGATGAGTATTGTAGATAGGAGAGGACAAAGAGGCAATTGAAAGTTCCTTACACTCCACAACATAATGGACTTTCAAAAAGGAAGAACCATTCGATAGTGGGATTAATGGGATCCATGCTACATGAATAGAGTATTCCTTTATTTCTATGGTCTTAGGCTTGTAGTACTGATATTTATGTCTATAATAGGAGTCCTCATCGAGCATTGGGGAGTAGAAAACATGAGGAGATGTTTACTAGGAAGAAGATTTATATAGGCCACATCCTCATTTTCATATACCTTACATATTCACATGTCCCTTCTGAGAAAAGGAAAAAGTTGGAGGCTACTACAGAGAAAGACATATTTGTTGGATATGATGAGGTTTCAAAAGATTTTCCCATATACATTCTTGCACATAGGAAAGTTGTAGTGAGGAGGGAGGTGAGATTTAACAACGAGCAGGCCTTTAGGAGATCTCAGGACTTTGAGATGGAGGAGCAGTAGGTTTCTACTCCACGGGTGACATCATCTCATAAACAAGGTTATAGGTCTTAAGTTTGACTTGTCCACAAGTGTCAGGATCATCAGTTTCAGGGACACAATCTATAAGGACTTCTAGTACATGAACATGTTCTTGGATTATAGGTTCACAAGTTTCACCTTCACATGATTCGAGATCACTTGGTTCAAGTTAAGGTTCACTAGGCACTGGATCTCAAACCACAAGTACTTATTTAGGGAGATAGTCGTCAGATGAGGATGAAGAGGAGGGTTTGCCACAGGAAGCTACTTCCAATAAGAGAAAGCCAAGTTGGCTTAAGGAGCTTGTGAATGAAGCTAAGGATTCCGTGGGGCCACCTAGGAGGAAGGTTAAAGAGAGCATGGCACTAGAGAGGTTTTCCAATTACATGGTGGTGGCGACCAGCTTGCATGAGTTCAAGGCCTCTACTTTTGAGGAGATCACCACACATAAAGTTTAGAGAGATGCCATGATGGAATATTACAATTCCACAAATGAGAATGAGACTATTGATGAGTTCAATAGAATATTTAATGACATAGTCACTAGCTTTCCACAACCATCAAGCCTCCTACCACTTCCATTTTGATCCATTTTATTGAGTCTTTTTATCATAGAAATCTATTACCAATTAAGATACAAGGATCCTCTATATCTAAAGGAAGATCAAAACATAGTTATCAAAATATATAAGCACATGCAAGCTTCAAGTAGGTCCAAATTTCCTAGATACATTAGAGAAAGTACATCTAGATATGAGCCAAAGGAAAAAAATGTTTGTAGTTGAGACTAATGAGTCACCTTATGAATCTAGTAAGGCTTTGACAAAAGCTCTTAAGACTATGGAAGTCAACCATGCCCAACAGATGAGGGAAATGTAGACTAGAATGATCCAAATGAAAACAACCCATCATAATAAATTTCATCCAAACATAAACGAGAGATGGAAGAGTAATCAAGGTCCCCACCAAGACTAAAGGCCAACCAATCTGTTGGAGCCTACAAAATTGGTTGAGGTCCAAACTCTTTCTTTTTGTAGGGCATGCCAAGAGTTTTATGACAATTATACATGTGTTAAATATAGACAACTCAATGGTGAGGAATCTATGGATTATAATGGAAATAATTATGTTGGATTCCTAGAATACATCAACACGGTTGGAATGACATACCCCCTTGCTTGAAATCACATGGATTAAATTAAGGAAATAATCATGGGAATTGAGAATGTTACAAAAATTTATGGTGAAAATCCCACTTCGGGCCAAATTAAAGAAAGGATGAGATACAAAGGGTTGACTAAATATAATAAGGGGAATGGAATGACATTTTCCACTAAGCTTCATCATAAAATATATGAAACCCAAGTCATTATTCCTCAAAATTATGATTTGAATATATACTTGGGGGGTTGGATAAAAAATTCTAATGTATTTTTTCTAGCTATGGATCTCATAAAAATACCCTCGCAAAAGGAAATATTATTAAGTTTATTGACGGTCCTAAGGAGGAAAGTGTTGAAAAGTATAAAGACTTGGGAGAAGATTCCACAATTATTTTGCAAACAATGGAATATATTAGAGAAAATGGAAGGAATTCTCCCTTTTTCATTACTTCAATCATAAATGATTTGTTTCTTCATAACTACATGTTAGACTTTGGAGCATCCTCAAATTTCATGTATCTAAAAGTCATGATTTAGCTTTGTTTAAAGAACACAAGATCATATAAAAGTGTGTGCCATGGATTCAAGAGAGGTAAAGGTTTGTGGTGTGATTCAATATTTACTAGTAAGTTTGGAAACTTATCTAGATATATTACTTACCATGGATGTGGTTGTCATTGATGTCCTAGATACATGGGGCATGTTGTTATTAGAAAGTGGTTTGCATGTTTGGGAGGTATCCTTCGAATGCTATTTTGTTATGCTACTATCCAAACTAATTAAAATACCTCTGACACCCTTTATTATGAGATAGAAATAAGAAATCACATTGAATATCCTCAAGACCCAATGAATGAACCAATATATGAAGTTGAGGATCTAGGGTTCTATACAGTTTAATCCAACCCTCCATCACAAGAATAGAAATATTCAGGGAGAAAATGGATAGTGAAGTGTGGATCAAGTATTTTTATGATACTCATTCCGACTTAGGAACATGCTCAACTCCTTTTATAGAAGGATATATGCAAGAACTTGAGGACTTGGAGAATTTAGTAAAGGAATACAAAGATGTACATGATTTCACATTTAATGAACTCAAATAATATGTCATACAACATGATATTCCTCTAAATAAATATGTGAAGGTAGTTATAAAAAAGTTAAGGAAGATAAATCATGAGTTAGATCTCCTCATCCAACAATATGGGACATATATGACATGGCCAACACAGTTCAAAGTTCCTATGTATCAATTATTACAAAATTTCACTACAAATTAGAGAATGGTCTAGTTTAGAAATGTTCAACTGTTAGAGATGGGTAAAGTCAGAAAGAAGGATTTAGAAATCAAGCTAAGGTCAATATAGTATTGGATAAATGAATCTTTCTAAGGTCCTTTCAGAAATGAGACCTTATGCTTGTGTGGCACAATACGAAAATATGAAGAGGCAATAAACTAGCCGATAACTTGTGAGCATGGCCACATAAAAGTGTTGACATGTATACTTCAAAGGTAACATCTGATTCCTAAAGGTCATCTTGGCAAAATAGAATAAATTTTCATTCAACATTTTTCTTTCTGCATTTACTTACAACATTTATTTTTAGTCATTTAATGTATGTAATTAGAAATGGTAGTCTATCTATTAGTTAGTTTAATTTCTTAACAATGCATGCGTTATTTCATTTTGGATGGATTTTTTATGAACATGTGCTACTGAAGCTTTGGCTCTGAGGATTGAAATGTTTTTACAGGTCACAGGTTGGAAATTTTGGATTCTCATCCTCTTTTCAAAGATTAAGCTCTCATACTCAAGTAGGATCTAGTTGTTACCACCCAGTATGCACAAGGTTCTCACTTCATAGAAGACATCATCAAACAACTATGGACCTTCTAGTCCCCCATCTGATCAAGCAGTCTTCTGTTTAGTTGTATTACTTTGCACCTCCTTTGTCATGGTCAAAGATAGGTTATTTGTAGAATTTTTATATCCTTTACATGTGTAAAATGGATATCCTAAGTGATTCACTCATGTTATGGCACCTTTGGAGCATTTTTTTACTTAGCTGAACTTAGATCCTAGTGGTCAGAGTTCAACATGTTTTTTTTCACTCACATCTCTAAAGCCAAAGTGTGTTATAACTTAGGTGCAACTAGTGTCTAAGTCCATATGGTTTGATGTCAACATTAGTAAGACAACCATGGTCCCAGAGTCATGCATGTCATATTTGTACCTTGGAGAAGCAAATTTGGAAAAAAAAATGTAAAAAAGGGATATTCTTAGGGGGGTCAAATATAAAAAAGGGATATTCTTAGCACATTCTCCCATTAATCAGAAGAAAACATGGGTATCCCCTCATCCAAGGGAGCAAAGTGGCACCCTTACCTATCTCATGAGTCATCTCCAAATCATAACTAGGCTCTGAAGGTTAATTGTGGAGTTGACTCCTAAATTTTCTCAGGAGGGGCACTATAGAGTTTTGGAGTCTCAATTAAATCAGTTAATACAGTAATTAATCCTAAATTTTCCTAAGAGGAGGTGGATTAGGGTTTTGGAGGTCTAGTTAACTCATTTAACTCATAAATTAGCCCTACTTTTGTTGAATCTTTCTTAGTGGTGGCACATATTTCTTGTATGTTCATGCATGAGATTGGATTTGATTAGATATCCAAGATATCTTCCTAGAGGTGGCACATGGGAGGCCAAGTTAGGTCTAGTTAACTGAGTTAAACTCCAAAATTTTCTATATTTGATGAGTAGAAGTGGCGCATTAGGGAATTGGAGGACCAAATATGTGAGTTAACCCTTGATTTGATCTAGTTGTCATCCATATGGCACATTTTTTGGACTAAGTTGTCAATCCTAGTTAACTCCCCAAATTTCTCTAGTCCTCCTTTAAGTGGAATATATGGGTTTTGGTGACCTGATTAGGGTTTTCAAGCCCATCCTTGTGTCACCATATCAATGGGAGTGAATTTTAGCCTCCTCGTTCTATTTAAAGAGGCCTCTCCTCTCATTTTTGTTGTTGGTTGAAGCTTAGAGCTTATTGTAATACTCTTTTGAGAATAATATTTGTGAATAAATGTATGGATTTGGAGGAAAATTGGGGTGTGAATAATCAATTGTGTGACATTATCTTTCTTATCATCATCATGTGGAGGTATCCAATATCTTATGTTGTTAATGTAGATGCTTCTTATTTCTCCCTATGGTGATTGAAAGGGGATTACTCCCTAGTTGAGTAAGATATTATTTCATATATTTGTTTGTATATATTTTACTTTCTATATATAGAGAAGGAGTTTGATTTTAGAATTTCACCTAGTTTGGATCATTCTAAATTGACTTTATCCCTATATGTTTCACTCGGAGAAGAAGAAGGAAAGGAGGATTTTTCTCTTTGTATGTTTATTAATATTATTTATGTAGATTATCCCATCCACTGAGTAGCTTGAGCTTATCCTGGAGTAACCTTTGTCTCTCAATGACTCTTCTAGTAAATCAAAGCCCCCAGATTCATTCCCTGGTGACTCCGCTAGTATGAAATTTTAGTATAAAGGACATCTCTCTCACTGATATTTCTCACCTTCAAAATCTAAAACAAAACTTCTTCTTTTCTTTACTTGCTCAAATTTGGAATCTAAGATCAATGAGATAACACAAACATGCTTCAGGTTGATGAGATCAGATATGATCGTATACACATATTAGACATTTCATAAAGTTCATATTTGACTTTATATAAGATCTGAGATTAAAATTCTAGAGTGCGCACATTAAAGTGCTCACAATTTTGCGTCTAGTCTCAAGGAAAATGCATTTTAATATTTGCATGTTATTGTAACATAGTTGTAAATTGTTTTTGTTTTTGTTTTTTATCATTATTTACCTCGCTACCCACTCTTTTGAAATTGAGAAAATATAATAATACAGACCCTTAGATCTATTTAGAATTGCAAATTTAACCCTATTTTATTTGTTTGTTTTGAGTAACCTTTTATTGGCAGGTGATTTCTCCTTTTGGGATAGATCAAGAGACCACATTTAGATTAATTTCCTTAACATTTTCAAACAGTTTTGTTTCTTGCACGTTTTGAGCAGTGGGAAAACAATCCCAAAGTGTAATGTCCCAAAACTCACTATTTTTTTTAACAGATATTGTAACAAATTTAAAGACAACATCATAATCAAATTCTCTTCTTTATAGTTTGAAATAAGGAATTTTGTGCTATGAATTAATTAACTCATAATTTTTAAATAAAAATCTAAGCCCTTAATTCAACAAGTACTGAATTTCTAGTTGGAGAGTTGTGAGATTTTCATATATTTGTAGAGTATGAAGTATATTACTTTTGCTTAACTGTCTAGAAACAAGGAATTTGTTTCTTTACTCTTTTAATGATTACTTATTGAACCAGCCAACTTTGAGGTGAAATCATGCCATCAAAATGTAGATGAGGCTTAGTTAGCTTATGGCTAACATCATCATTGTATCCATCTTGTAGGTGATTTGCAATGTCATCGTTGTACAATGCTTTGTGAGGGTCGTGTTCATCGTCCTCACTAGAATAGACCATCTCATAGCCAAAGTGAGCAAACACTGTTACAATGCATAACATATAAATCTTCTCACTTGATATGTTGTGTACAATGCATTGTAACCACTTACTTGGTAAATGATGTTAACATAGTTGACCTAAGTAAACATAGCATAGTCAGGATTCGAGAAGATGTATTGAATGCTCTAAAATTAATTCTCCTGGCATTTCTTGTCTGAAACTTATTAGAGGAATTTTCAACTCAAAATGGGCCTTCTAATGAAAATTAATAAAATAATAAAATAATATTTATTAATTTTGGAGGAAGAAAAGAAAAAAACTATTTTTTTGTTTGTATTTTCGACATATCTCCTTGTGTTTTTACTCAAATTTCGATCAAGAGAGCTCGTTGGAAATTCCACATCCAACCAGTACCCACTCGGCATAATTTTGACGGGCCCCACTGCCCCAAAAACAAGAAATAGGTATTTCTTGTTTTTGGGGCAGCGGGGTCCATCAAAAGTATGCCGAGTGGGTACTGGTTGGATGCAGAATTTCCAACGAGCTCTCTCGATCAAAATTTGAGTAAAAACACAGGGAGATATCATCATCATGTTGTTTTAGGTATTTCTTGTTTTTGGGGCAGCGAGGCCCGTCAAAAGTATGCTGAGTGGGTACTGGTTGGATGCAGAATTTAATTCCTCATCCAACGAGCTCTCCCGATCGAAATTTGAGTAAGAACACAGGGAGTTATGTCGAAAATACGAACAAAAAAAGTAGTTTTTTTTATGATACCTATCCCCAAATTTATATTAAAAATTGTTTAAGAGGTGCTCCCTTTTTGAATTTTAAAGAATTTTGATTGGCTAATACATGATGACATGGAATTTGTATTATTTTTGGAAGGCCCATTTTAAATTTAAATTTCGTATAATGGGTCTCCACTTAAGCTTGTTTTACCTGTGATTTTTATGTGTGTACTTACAAATCGACATGCTCTTGCTTTGGAAGCAATCTAGGGTTTCGATAGTTATTATAAGAATGGTTTGCGAGAAAAGAGCTCTGCTCCAGACCTTCCTAAAAATATTTGTTGAACCAGGGGATTTGAAATGGCATTACTTCAAGCTGTAACTTAGCATTTCCTGAGTAAATTTCTCCTTAAGAGTTATTAGAGAATTTCTCTAGGGAAATTATTATTCCTGAAACTTTGTTTTTCTTTTTCCCAAAGTTGGTATCACCTCGATATGGATAAACTTATATTGAAGGTAATATGTTTCACTTTATTTACCCATAAATTGTCTACTTCTTTTCATTTTAGCTGGTCATTATTGTCAAATGTATTAATCCTGGAATTTTACTCTCCTTGTTGTTTGGACGTGAAATACCAGTACTCTTGCTTGTGGTTTGTTGGATAGAATAGAAATGAATCATGGCATAAACACTCCTTGGAGTGGATGAGTAGTCCCGACATTAGAGGTGGAGTTTACACTCCTGGATCTGTATTTTAACTTGTTTTTTTGGTCACCATTGGAAATGGTGAGAAGTTTGTAACTCTTCTTATCAATGAAGAGGGTTTGCAATTATTGTTTTAGTATTATAGATGGATTCAAGCAAAAACTTGGGACTTATTCCACTAGATAATTTTCTGAAGTTTAAACTTCTAGGTATAACCCTCCTATTAAGTCATGATCTACCTAGACTAGCGTTTTGGGTTCTATATGTATATATTTTATCCAGGCCTTGATCTTTATTTATGCTGTGAGCATCTATGTTTGTGTTAAGAAAATAATTTAGTCTCATTTTTGATTTGTGAGAAGGTGTACATTGTGTTTAAGAAGAAAACATATGGGTAATCCCTCTCTGGGCACAAACTCCTTATTGTTTAATATGAAAAATTTACATGTTTACTAAAAATGAATTCCACAGGAGTAAGCTCGTATGATAGGAGTAAGCTCGCATGATTTATATAGGGTTTTGTTTGAGATAATATTAATGTGAGCACATCAAAACAATGTTACACAATATTTTGTAAAAGATGACCTTTAGGATTTAATAGAGACCAACTTGAAATTACTGTTTAAAACTTGCATTTGAATTTATAATGAGAAAAGCCTTATAGCCGTTAACCCAATTCCTACATGAATTCTTGCTTAATTAAAACCCTAACCTATTTATAGGCTTCAACCTTCCTTTGCTTGTATGGACTAATTGTATTTAACCTAGAAATATTTTATAAACTCATGGATTTTTATGAGAGTTTAACCACTGAGACACTACTTCAATGATGAAGTTAATGCTGAGCTTTTGATCCCCAGAGGTTTGACCTCGAGTATGAATAAATTTAAACTTCATGGAAATTACTATTTGTAGATTCTGCCTTTAAAATTCAATCTTTGTTTATGTTAAAAATATATGCCCTACGGATTTAAAATGTTTTCTATGGATTTTAAGTTTTATCATTTGGAAAATAATGATAATTTTTATTTAATCAGCTTATGTAAAAGATTGAATGTCGAATGACATAGTTAAGAATTTCTCTGCTATAGTTGAAAAGTATAGAGGTAACAATTTATATTTAAAGTTTGTATATCAGTAATATAATTTTAAATTTTTCACTATTCATAGAAATAAAATGATTATATTATTTATTGTAAATAAAACCAACTATCTAATGTTGTTTACATACACATTATTTACAATAAAATACTATTAGTTTCTCATAGGATACTTGTCCAAAATTAACAGCTAAATTTAACATTAAAAACCAGTTATGCAACTATAAAGATTTTGCAAAAAAACCTAAGTAATATTTTCCATAAGATTTATTAACAAAAGGATATACAATTTATTTATTAAATTTAATACCCAATAGTAATATAAATAACTAGAACTTAAACATAATAAGATAGAGCTGAATGATAAACCTATGAGACTTTAAGTTCCAAACTACTTGAGTGGCTTCCGGTTTCCTTCCAGCCATAGACCAAGAACATTCAAAACATAATCAGATAGAGCTGAATGATAAATTTATGAGACTTTAAGTTCCAAACTACTTGAGTCCCAAAGACAAAGTTTAGGGCAGATTCTCTTTCAATTAAAAATTTCAAGGAATGGAGTGATATGAGCATTGATGAGGAAATAGATGAAAATTTTTCTTCCATTTTGTATTCTTTTTTAAAGTCAAGCTCATGTAACTCAGAATCAAAGTCATCTTTTTAAAAGAATTTGCTGCACATATTGAGAAAGAGATTGAAGATTTAGAGGTCAAGATACAGAGTTTGTCATTTCAAAGCCCTTTTCAGCTGTCTTTTAATATCAAGATTGAGAATAAAGACAAGTTTGATGATCCAAAATTGAGAAAATGGCATGACCCGGTAGCTGACTATATCAAGGAATTTATTGATTCAAGGTTTCAGTATACATTTTATGATAAGTCTGAAAATCAAAATTAAAGACAGATGTTGATTGTTGTTCCTGTCTTTATTTTACTAAGACACAGATCAAGATTTTCATCAAGTATTCAGATACTTGTATGGCTTCACTAGAAGCATGATTTTACTTGACTAAAGTTGTAGTTTTGATTAGTGTAGATAGTGTGGATAAATAATCTTGATCCTTCAAGCATTTCCTTGAGTTTGTACAGTGTGATCAAATTGTTGTGAGAGGATTATTTCAATTTGCAGAGTAGTTTAAAGATGCAGAGTAGTGTGTTTTCAAGATTTTTAAGTAGTAGAGATTTGTGATGAAGAATCCAGCCCAATGAAATGGAAAGGCACTTGGTCTACTTGTTCTTATCAGCTCACAAGGGGCATGCCATCCCCAGATGAAGCCAGATGTTGTCATAAGATCTGTTCCAACAAAATTTCAGTTTTTGGCAGCATCTAGATGTCAAAGTGACCACTCAGGTTTCAATTTGAATATATAGATCAGATAGAAAAGCAATCACGATGGCATTCTTGAAGGGATCGCTAATCCTCCATTTGTTAGTGTCAACGTTTCTCTCAATAATTTCAGTGGGTCTCTGCCTATATCACTAGGTGGTATAAAATGTCTCCAGAGCCTTGATCTTTCCCACAACAAGTTCATAGGGCCAATACCAAGATCATTTACCAATCTGAGTGAGCTCACAAAGTTCAACATCTCGTACAATCCATTATGGACAGGAGTTGCTCCACGTGGAGGGCAATTTAGCACATTTGAAGAAGATTCTTACATTGGATTTGATCTACTTTGTTTTCAGCACCTTCCAAACATGAGAACTAACTCAACCAATTCACGGCCATGCAGATTAATTAAGGGTCTTCCAGATCTCATATTGACAAACCCATCAGTCCATATTAATTCACAGAAGCCGAGGACTATTATGTTGGCTGTTTTCGTTATAGCTACTGCCGTTATTCTGATTTGTGGATTTCTCACCCTTTCCATGAGGAAAAAGGTCTCTAGAAGTAACCCGATGGAACTGGAATTTATTCTTCTGAAATAATAGTGGAGTGTTCTCTCTAGGCCTTAACACAATGCATTTCTTCAGAGGAAGTCTGATATCAGTGGGGGAGAGTAGATTGTCAGGAAGTAAAGGATGAAATGCAAGGGGTCATTGTCTATGAGTATGAACTAAAAATTGGGAGAACCATCTCGGTCGTAATTCTGCTCTGCCAGTTTCAACTCACTAAGTTTCTTGTTAAATTTCAGAGATTCATACTGAAAACCTCAGGGTCTCAGTAAATATGAGGCGTTCTAGTATTTTTAGGACATTGTTGGCAGGTTTTGTGTGATTTGTAGTTTATGGTGCAGTGGCCATCCTTTGTCCAGTTCCTTTATTCCATGAGTACTTTTTCTTTTGTTCTATATCACTTAGATGAATCTTTAACATCATAACAATGGGCTATACTTGTCATTGGCCCTGTGGGAAGTGGTAAGTCAACCTATCACTACAACTTGCAACAACGCTATGATTTAGATCAACAAGGATTTCAACTTGTTGGGTATGGATGTACCACTTGTATTGGAAATTCGGGAGATCTTCATGAATCTATGAGCTCTGCTATTGTAGAAAATGATTTAGTTGTGTCAGCTGTGCTATCTGGCAACATAAATTCTGAACGACGTATTCATCCTTTTACTCGGGCAAACTACCTTGCTTCTCCTCCACTTGTGGTTGCATATGCTCTTGCTAGCACTATTGACATTGATTTCAAGACGGAGCCTATTGGTACTAGAAAGGATGGGAAGAAAGTCTACTTTAGAGATATCTAGCCTTCGATTGAAGAAATATCAAAGGTTGTGCAATCTGCTGTCCTACCAGACATGTTTAGGCAAACATATGAAGCAATAACAAAGGGAAACCCAATGTGGAACCAGCTTCCTATTCCAACTGGCACTTTGTATACGTGGGATCCAACATCCACTTACATACATGATCCTCCATATTTCAAAGATATGACAATGACCCCTCCTCGTCCACATGGTGTGAACGATGCATACTATCTACTTATCGTGGGAGATAGCATAACAACAGATCACATTTCTCCTACAGGCAACATCCACAAAGATAGTCCAGTTGCAAAGTATCTTATGGAACGTGGAGTTGATAGAAAAGATTTTAGTTCCTATGGGAGCCGTCGAGGAAATGATGAAATCATGGCTAGAGGAACATTTGCAAATATCTGCTTGGTGAATAAGCTCTTGAATGGTGAAGTTGGGCCCAAAACCATACATATCCCCACTGGAGAGAAGTTATCTGTTTATGATGCAGCTATGAGGGAGTATTGGTCGTTCTGTACATATTGTGAACCTTGATCAGGTTGCAAAGAATTTTAAGTTTTCAGTAGCTATTGATATTAGGGAACTTATATCTTTGGAAGATGTCATGAAGGAGCTGAATCTGGGTCCAAATTGAGGACTTATCTATTGTATGGAACACTTGGAGGAGAATTTGGAGGATTGGCTTGTAGAACAATTGGAGGATTATTTAGATGATGACTCTTCCTCAAAGAGCTCATCAATACTCATCCATGAATGCAAGTGGCAGTTAATTTAAGTGTTTTAGTCATAGTAGAAGTATAATCCTATTAAATAGAGACATGGGTCATTTTCTTGTTTGATTATCCAAACTTGGCAAAAACTCATTAGACTAGATCCAAAAAATGCTAAAGAGGTTAGCTTTGCTATCTTATATATATATTTCATTGTAAAAAAATTAAGGTAGAAAGAGGGGGTGGTAGACATGAGGAAGAGAGTTCTAGCCAAGGGCTGAGATTGTATTGGCAGGGCATGTATACACTCTGTTTTTCTTTATGTTGGATGGTTGCTTTGAAATGATTATAATCATGAGCATGTTTGATTTTATATGAATTGTATCTAGTTATGATTTTATCCTATATATGGTCAATTACATTCCATTACAAGATTCTTATAATGATGTGCAATTACCTTTAAATGACCTATTGCAGGACCAGATTCATTCTTTATAAATTCATGCTCGTAGTCTTTCCTATTATTGTATTTTACAATGATACATTTCCTGCTATTTGGTCTTTAAACCTAGTCTGATCTCTGTACTATTATACCTCCAACACTCTATCAACTCAGTTACCGATTAAACCAAAATTTAAGATTTCTCTAAGATTGACCCTAGCAGTCCGGGTTCAACTTTAGTGATAACACAACCCCCTAAGGGACTTCCTAAGCAAAACATTTACCTCTTCTAATTTCTCACTTCCACATCCTAATTTTGTAAGCATAGTTATTGGCCATAAGGACCAATAATAAAAACTTATAAGGGATACAAATCCCTTTGTAACACATAAGGTAGGGTGGCGGTGTCAAATCCCCCACTATGCCACTCTCACTGTCATTTTTGTTTGTGACTTTTTTATTTTCTTTTTTTAGCTTAACATAGTTAGTTTTTATAATTTGTTTAATTAGTATTTAGAAAACATTTGATTTTAGTTCGAAGGAATTTGGATTCCTTCTAAGTTGTAATATTTAATCATTCATGCATATTGTAAGTCACTCACTTAATTCCAACAAAAATCAAGCCTAAAACATTCAAATTAATTCCAAAATTAATTAAAATAAACCTCCCTAAAAGACAAAAATATGACGTCTATCTTCCATAGATTTGTCACTTGTGGGAAAATACTATAGTTAAGGGGAATCAACCAGGTAACAACTACCAGGACCCATCATATTGCACCCTTGATTGATGTCGACGTTGAACATACCCCATATAGTCCCCTTTTCATGTGTAACCACACTTGACAATTCATACTTGTTTCTTCATACCTTGAGTATATTGGAAACCCCTTTTCCCTTAACAAATTTAATTTTAACAAACAGTCGATCCCTGCACCAAGAAGGTTCACAATTTGACACACCTCTAGTTAACAAGCAAAGACAATATTCACCTCGACAAGTTCACAATTTGGCTTTGCTTCTTCTTTCTAGTAAGCTATTTAGAAATTACTTAAGCAATTTGGCCATTTCCCTCCCAAGTAGGAATACTTATTAGACGTTTTTGTAAATTAAAAAGGGTTTGCACCTCAAGAGAACTTGATCCCTCTCAGCGCTTGGTAGAGCCATATTAATATAGTTTAAAGATATTTTAGAAAAGCATATAACTTAGGCAAGAATGTGCCATGCATTCATAGCACACATAGGTCCAAGTAACGATGCATATAAATCGAAATGGTAAGAAGAGAATTTGATTCTATAATCATTTGGTCTTTATCAAAGCATCCCCATTATTTATGTCCAATCATCATTAAATAAACAAAGCATGCAGGATTAAAATGGGACCGGTCGCTACAGAAAATCAACATAGCCATTTTAAACTATTAAATTACACATCAATATATCCATTATTAAAACTCGAATAGTGTTAGAGCCTCCTTGGGGTTCAGTAGAGAAAGATAAATATAATTATGCAACAATATAATACTAAAAGATTCCTTTATCTATGCCATAGAGATGACTCGAAATAATAATATGATCAAGGCGAGGTTGGGCTAATGGGCTAATGGGCTAATGATCTTCCTTAATGTTCTTCCCTTTGCCTAAAGGATCAATACATAGTAAAATTATAAGTCGACACATTATAAGTTTTTTTTATTTTTTACTTTTTTATTATTATTATTTTTATTGAGCCGACATATGCCACGTCAACATTACAGACGAGACACATCTTACCCATTTGAATTGTAGAAATCCCCCCTCGACGCAACAAGAGTCAAAAGAGACAATTTACCCATAATGAAATGTCCCATAGAAACTAAGTTAATATGTTACCATTGCACAATAATTTCAAACAACATGAAATGATAACCCATAAGGTCAAAGATTCTTTAACAGATTGTGAATACAAGTATATGATTATATGTTTATCAATCCCTCGTGCCGACGACCTATAGGTTGTGGGTGTTCAAACCCCTCATACCACCAACCTATGAAACCCAGGTCTTCGTTGGGAAGATTATAACTTACTCTTGTTTGTGCTGAATATTATAACTTACTCGTGTTTGTGCTTTAGTTATCCAACCTGCATTTAAAATCCAACTAAAATTATCCAACTAAAATGCAATTAAATTATCCAACTAAAATGCAATTAAAATCCATTCACATCAAGAAAGTATTGGGAGTGGTTACACAATGGTAGCAAGTCCATATATCATTCATTTTAAATGAAACCATCTCCTCATCCATGGCCAATCTCCATGATCTTATCTTCCATATTCATTGCCTATTTCATAGTTCTATGTTAATGACTATTAGTAGGTAAGATATATATATCCAAAATCACATGGACTATAATTACATATGTAGTTTTTTTCTTTTGCAAGTGGACCTCCTTAATGTTGGAGGTGGAGTTTTTTTTTTGCTCAAGTTATAAACTCTATAATCCCTCCTTATCAGGTCAATCATGAACATATTGCTCATTTTTTGGTTCAACTTTATTGGTCTTGGGTCATAGTTGAACAACTAACTGCTTATCATTCTCGAGTTGCAACACTGTCAAAGAAAATTTAACTTCTTTAAAAAATAACATCTCTACTCTACAAAAAATTCCTAGATATAGGATCCTAAAGATTATGTCATTTCACACCATCATCATACCCAATGAAAATATGTTTATTACCTTATTATTAAATGTTGACCACTTCTCCTTAGGGACATGAGCATATGCCTCAACCAAAAACACAAAGATGTTGAAGTGAGATTCTTGGCCATCAAGATCTCCATATGGGTATTATCTGCAAGATTTGTTGTCAAATATCTATTTATCAGTTAGTATGCAACCCAAAAAATCTTCTTTAAGTCAAATCCCCTAAGAATACTCCTTGCTATTGACTATTCTATTCAACCATTTTGAAACTCCATTTTTATAAGGGGTAAATGGACTTAAAAAAAAACTCAGTGCCATTATCATTATCAGTTTTAAAAAACTTAGTCTTCTTAGTAAACTAATTTTTAAATGTAACCATGTCCTTCTATAATAATAATTAATAAATGATATATAATACAAATCGTTAGAAATTTAAGAAAATTCAATATTACTAAATACATCAAAATGATTTTTTTGGTAAGTAAGTACCCACGGGGTATTTGAACTCCTGACCTTCCATTTAGAACTTCTCATCTCAATTATTCATTGCCAATTTCTCAAAACCATTTGGGCTAATACATCAGAATGAATTAAGTCCAACGACCCATAATATTTGTGTGAGCTTGAATAAAATTGAATAAGGATTTATTTTTCTTAGATGCAATGCTCAGAAAAATCAAACTCAAGATCAAAGTCATTCAATTCATTAACACTGAGACTTTTTTAAAATTCCTATAAGCCCTTCTCACCTATGTTTTCCAATCCCTCATGCCATAACATTGTCTTCTTTATAGTTAACTTATTTTCTAAATCAAGTGCTTGTCTAGGTACTTGTAAAACATGACCTTAAGAAGTACATATATGTTATTATTGCGATTGAATAGATTGTACACATCTATTTCATGCATATATATTGAAAAAATATTACACTAAATGTTGCATGCATCAATAATGAATAGAGTGCCCACAGGAACACCCCTATAAAGCACCATAGAGCCTTGGCTAATTTTACATCCTTTGTTAGAGAAAACAACTTCCACACCCACATAATTGAGTTTTATTACATATAGTAGGTTAAGCATCAATTATGGAATGTACAAAAATCCATTGATCCCCGTTGGAAGGCGGTTTTGGCATGAAAGATGAAGTAAGGTGCACAAGACAAAGGATGGTGCGCAAGACAAACAATTTGACAAAGAGTCGGCTTGAGCATAAGTTTTGTACTTTTTGGTCATAATTTTGTAGTTTTTGGTCCAATTCAGTTAGAGAGTCGGCTAAGATTATCTATTGAACATCTGCAGAAGAGTGATCCGCATGTCTATTTTGTCTTGCAACTCTATAATGTATTTTGGGAACCTATTTTGATGCGCAGAAGTAGTATGACATGTGCGATGATGTTGGAACCACTATGTCTTGATTTATGATGTTATGTTTTCTACTTTTACTGTTTTACTGATGCGATCTTGATGAGTAATTAATGCAATATGGTTTTGATTCCTAAACGATGCGATGCATATGCATACTGAATGATTTCATGTCTGTCGATATGTTTATGAGTAAATATAATGATGTGATCTAATATGAATGATGCAACTAACATGAATAAGTGATGATAAAACCCCTGCTTGAATCTTTGGTTAATGTTGCAATAGTAAGAAGATAGCAGAAAAGTAGATGCACAAGATCCTCCTCATTACTGCGGAAACATGGTTCCTGTAACTCTCCCTCAAACATCTCGGGTGAGACTTCATCTGCTTCGTAGGTGTTGCTGGATAGGATAAAACCTGTCTGGGTCGGTGCTCAGGGATATCGTGGTGTTTAGGGGTGTTGATAGAGTGTGAACCCCTATTGGTAGATCTGTGTTAACAATCCCCTTCACTCTACCATCAAGAATTTGATCAATACTCCACAATAATAAATAGGGTGGGAGGATATTCATCACCTATTTATAACATCCCATCGTCATGTTTTTAATGCTCTAAAAACAATTTTTTCAATGGGAAATAATATGGAAGGAATATCCATAGTCTATAAACCATGCAGTGTGGCTTAGATGTTTTTCCAAAGGTGCAACAAATGCATCTCGACCATCATCTTGAGAATATTTTTCATAATCATCATCATAATCATTAATATAGTTCATATTATCCTTTTCAATTCATTATAGTCTCTTGTGAAATGCATGACCTTTTTGTAGTTCTAACATTTTCTATTAGACATTCTAGGAGACTGAGGTATGCCTCAAGATTTGGATCGTCCATTTTCCCTTCTTATTTTTCTCCCTATATCTTCCAATAACAACCAAGGAATTTTTGGTGGATTTAAAATATTTATCCTCACCTCCTATGAGATTAAAGAAACCAAGATCTCATCAACCACTATTGTCTTTACATTGCTTCAAATTTCCATTACTAGGTTGTCCCATAAATTTGGAAAATAATTCAAAAAGATCAATGGGTCACAATAGTATTGGGGGAATTTATATGGTCAACGATAGAATTACTATAATCCATTTTGAAGGTGAACACATTTTTTTGAAGAAATTTTTTATTAACCAAGGATTTACCATGGCACAAATCCCCCAACTTCCTTGAGAGAGTTGATGTAGTTTTTTGTTTGGAAAAGTTCAATAGCATTGAATCAGTCAAACAAATAAGGCTTATCATATTTCTATACTACACTATCCATCCTTCATCTTTCACACATGGAGTTTGAGTTCCATATACAACAAGCCATAGATCTCAATCTATGAGAAAATCCTCCATTTTGACCAGCTTCTAGTTAGTGCATACATTACATTTATCCAATTCTATTTTGTAATTGATGAACATTTCCCTGCAATAAGATATTATTTTGCAAAATCTCCCAATAAAACCAATAATAGATTTAATAAATCCCCGTAAGTAACACCTTGGATCCAACATGATCAATATCTAGTACCAAATGAAACAGAGAAAGGGTGTTAAATATAATTCAAAACTAATTAAAGATAAAAGAATGCGTGAGATTTATACAAGCAAAATTGGAGAAATGAACAACACATAAGCATACAACCATTAGACAAAAAATTAGGGAAAACCATTTTAGAAGAAAAACTATCGGAACAATAGAGACACGAAGAGAAAAGAAACAAAAAAACCAAAGATAAAAAATTCTCCTTTTTATTAAAAAATACATTTATACATAGGTTGGTTTTCTAGTTTCCAGAGTTTTGTGGCCCTAGAATGCTTCCAAAAAAAAGGAATTCTTACTCGTAATCAATTTCAACACAACTAACGAAAATTAGCCTCACATGCTCGTGGGTTTGAAGAGAATCCTAGAAACCAAGGAAGCCTTTCTATATGTAACCCAAAAATGATGAACATTAAACATGCCATTGCATTGAAAATCAATATGGTTGTCTAAACCATTTACATGACAAATATTGGCAGTCAACGAGAGGGATTGAGGTTGGTGATTGAAATTACATCCAACATTTTCCTCCTTAATTTATATTACCAATATTTATAGATTGAACAAACACTTACAATGTAACAAATACCCTTGGCGTGTGTTTGAAACTCAAAAGACTCTTTCACCAATGGCTTAGTAAATACGTCAACTAACTAATCTTCATATTTGAAATATTATAGACATATTTCATGATTATGTTCTCTCGAAAATGAAACCAATTATTTATATTCTTACCCCTCTTTTGAAAAAAAATATATTCTTTGATAGTGTTATGGGTGACCTTTAGTTGTAGAAAATTTGAGTTGGTTCTTATAGCTCATGCAATAAATTGAACAACTATCTTCACATCCAAAAAGTTTGACATGTTGCTGAAGTTGGTGCAATGTATTTCACTCTAGTTGATGAATTGGTCACTATTGGACGGGTCTTTTATTCCCACTACCACACCTAAACAAAAATTGATTACATAACCCAATATACTCTTTTTGTCATCAATTCTTCACACAAAATCACTATTAGTATAACCACAGAACTTGAAATTTGAATTTTCTAAATACAAAATTCCAATATGTATTATTGATGCAATATATCGTAAAATCCTCTTTCCAACCTAGTAATTAGTAATCTTTGGAGACTCCATAAAATATGAAATTAGGTTTACTACATACATGACATCAAGTTTTATAGTTGTCAAATAAATTAGAGTTCAAACAAGTCTTTTATACATTGTTGGATCAACATTTGACCCTTTGTCTTCTCTACTAGGCTATGTACTATTGCAACCAGTGTTGTTGATAATTTACAATTCAACATTTTGAATATTTTCAATATGTCATTGGTGTACTTAGATTGAAAAATTAAAACCATTTTAGGATTGCATGACTTCAATGCCAAGAAACAATTTTATCATTCCCAAATATGTTATCTAAAATCAATCTTGATTATTTTTTTTAAATGCATCTATGGACAGATTTGTAGTAAAGCTCAAATCAACAACATACAAGAATACAACCAAAATTCTACCTTTCTCATTTACCTTCATATGCAAGGTAGTTTCACTAGCTCTTATGCAAAAACCATTGTTGATCATGTATACATCAATTCTATTGTTCCATACTCTTTGCACTTGATTCAATCCATACAAATCCTTCTTCAACTTGCACACTTTATATTTGTGTCCACTTACCTCATAACCAAGGGTTGTTTTACATACAGTTCTTCCTCCAAAAATCAATTTAAAAATGCAGAATTCACGTAGGTCTAGTACAATTCCAAACTATTTTGTGTTGGAATGGGGAATGATAGTCTTATAATGTCAAGTCTTGCAACTACTGCAAATGTACCGGTATATTCTATGCTTGGCATCTCACTAAAACCCTGAACAACAATTCTAGTCTTGCACTCTCTACTTCTTCGTCAACATTCAATTTAGTCTTGTATATCCACTTGAAAAATATGCAATCCTTGTCTTCAGATAAATATACTAGTTCCCATGAATCACTTTATTTATTTTCTTAGATTTCATCATCAATTGCATTTATCCAAACTTCATCTTTCATTTCTTCTTCAAAGCTAGTAGGTTGACATGCTAACAATTTAAAGTCCAAATATGATATACTTTACCATCATGTTTAGTGGTGGGCCAAAGTTTTACTACCATAAACATTGAATCTAACTAAGGGTTTCGTAGAAACTTAGAGGTACCGTGCATAGTATATGCAATTTTAAAGGAATAAATTGAAATACTAACTATGAATGAAAGGAAATGTGAAGCAACAACTAACTAGAAAATGCAATATGAGAATGATCATTCTCAACATCTGCTTCCTTATCTTCCTTTAAGGGGCAAGTTAAGGTAGGTTTATTCCTTGTACTATTTCTTAAGTGAAAAGAGGCAAGAAGCAGAATTGGCCATGGTTAAAAAAATATAAAACGATGTAAGGTTTGAGCATCTACATGTTGAATTTGTGAACCACTGATCTACAAGCAAATGAGAGCAATTGTGAAGTAGGATTGTGCAGTGGAATATCAAGAACAATGTACACTGAACAAGACAAATTTGATAAGAATTGATCAATTAATTACAATATTAATCTTCATTCATTCAATGAATAATACAATGATTATACAATAAATAAAATTTGAATGCCATGGATAGGATTTGAATATACCAGCTCAAGCTGACTAAATAGATAACTAAAGCTGACTGAATAGTTAACTAGGTGTGTCTAAATCACTGTTGGAGCTCACAAGTCTAACTCTTGATGTCTAAATTAGTCTACAATCAGTTAAACTAGTTAAACCAGTTAAACTGATGAGGAAGGTGGAAAAAGGTGCCACTTCCCTAGGAAAAACTGGCGCTAGAATAAATGAGAGAGATCTAAATGAATGTATCTAGAGGTTGACTAAGCATAATTACTTACCTACCACAACCAAATGATGGAGGCTGGTGGTGGTACTCAGAGTGGTCTCCTAGAATCTAGGGATTGGCACCGGTGGCACCACTGTCACCAATGGAACCAGTGGTACCAAACTCACCCAATTGAGTCCTAAGTTAGGAAATAAGATCAAATAAACTATATATGGGCAAGGGAGGATTATTTAATCCTAACACCCCCCCTTAAACCTAACTTTGACAAATTGGGACCTGGAAACTAGGCCAAAAGTCACCCATACAATATAAAAGAAATAAAATTTGCTTAATAAACTAAGGGAAATGGGGCAAAAATCATAGGAAAACCCCTCCTCAAAATAAGCAGTGAATCAGGAAAACAAGCTACACTTAAGAGTGAATTTTTCTCTTCGGGTAAAAACTTGTAAAATTTTGCTGTAATTTTCAGCTCCGTGGAGAATCCATGCAAAATCATGGTTCTTCTATGCATTAGCATCCTAGGACTGTGCATGTGAACCTTTCCATATTCTTCTAATATGTTGAATGTTTCTTTTGTCTCTTCTTTTTGGAGGAGGAATAGAATGATCCATTTTGTTCTTTAGTGGTGAAAATTGTGTATCATTCGCTATCATAAGTAGCATAAAACCTGGAATTTTGTTGCACCATTATGTAGGCAGAGAAGCCGTGTAAGAGAGTGTAGCATATTCATTATAATACTGGGACCTCATTTTTCTTCTATCATTTGGATCCCAACATCATTCCCAGCTGCTTCAATGAGCTTTTCAACCCATTTAGGCCTCTGATTTAGAATAGGAAATGGATATGGATCTGGATCATATTGAGGTACAATATCAATATCAAGATGATGATGATATTGTTCCTCATATTCTAAAACTGAAATCTTAGACAACATATCATTATCTACAAATGGAGATGAAAAAGAGTTTATACCTTCCCTTTCGAATGGCTACTGAGATTGTGCTGGAGTTGAGTATGGAAGAAAGTGTGAGAATTCATATGCCTTGGAGGCATGGTTTGCAACACCCTTCGCTATAATATTCCCATTTTAGATATATGATATCTCCACTGATTCAAGACTAAATACAACTTGCTTTGGTGAGCCAGTATGTGTCATATGATAAACATACAACAAATTTGATACAAGAGACATAAAATAGAGTACATTCTTGAACTCTCCATGATGAATTTTAATAGAACCTCTCCAAATAGCTATAATTTGGGAGTCATCTCCCATATGAATTCTAGTTCCTCCTGTGAGATTCAGAGTGGTGAAGGATTCCCTGGAGGAAACCATGTGGTTAGATACTCCAAAATCTATCAAGTAAGCCTTCGACGGAGTGAGGCCTACCTTCAAGGCATGGAACCTATCATGATCTTCTGTCAGTTGTACAACATCATACTTCTTTGATCCTTGTGGAAGGGAAATATTGTTCTGTTCAAGTAGTTTTGATAGCTGGTCGATTGTCTTCTTCATGTAATGATTCTCTGGATGAAATCCTCTCATACGATATGGACACTTAGTCTTCTTTTTTTTGGAACCTAAGGCTCCATCAGAATAATCCTAATTCTCCTTTGGATTTGAATGAGTGTTTTTGGTCTCCTTCCCTTTGTGCTTCCCTCTTGCTTGTGCATTGTTTGAGTCTTTCATAAAGAGTGCTTTATTATTGGAGGTTTGAATCACTCCCATATGAACCAATTTATCTTTCTCTTGTATTAAAGACTCAACAAAAGAATCTAGAGAAGGAATCTTCCAATTGGGGATGGAATCTCTTCTAGAATGGAATGTAGAGATAAAGACTGAGTAATTAGAGCCAATATTGCTCAGTACAGACAATACAAGCTGCTCATCTTTCCTCTCCAATCCACATTGTTTCACTAGTACAAAATGAGAAATTAATGACTAAAAAATGACTAAAATATGGCTATAAACTACTAGTTTTGAGTTGGTGACTAATAGTAGCTAATTTCCACTATCTTATAGATTGACTAGCTTAGTCATATTTCACTTAGTGATTAATAACTTGAATTATTAGTCATTGATAGTCAATGATTTAATCATTTCTTTAGTCATTGATTTAGTCACGAATTTAGTCACTGATTGCAGCTATTAATGACCAAATATAGGACTAAATAAACTACTAGATGATAACATATTGATGACTAAGCCAAATACGACTAAACATTGGTCGCACTATAAGATACGAGAAATTAGCTACTAATAGTTGTATATATACAAATTTAGTCATTTTCGTAGTCACAAATTTATGATAGGGTATGAAGGAATCAAACCACCAACCTCATGCCTATAATTAGGCAGGTGCTCTACCATTGAGATAACACCCTTTAATAAGTTATTATTGCTTGATAATGATGATATTCAAACAAATTTTGCATCATTCAAGCATACAAAGTAATGATTATCAAGTTACTATAGATCCATAATGGCTTACCCTATACTAGACTTCCTTCAAGTCATTTTTGCACTTAATAAAAGCATTTGAAAGACTTGAAGGACTATTACAAGGCAAGCCATTATGTATCTATATTAACTTGATAATCATTATTTTGTATGTTGATTCATTACATTCTACACAAACAAATCTTTTCAATGATAACCAATCCAAGCATTAGTGTGTTCGACAATCCAATCCCCCTTGAGTAAACGATTTAATTTCATTGTTATAGCTACTCTCCATGCAATGATCAAGTTTTTAAACTTCCAAGTTGTCCCCAACAATGTATTTAAACCAAAATATAACATATGCAAAAATTATATAAGAATACTCACAGAAAATATTGGCATGCTTTTGTTATTTGAGTGCCACTCTAAGTAAGATTTCTTAAAATCAAATAATACTAACAGAACTATTTTAAAATACAATAGTAGATCAGCCATGGAAAGTCAATCTGATATTAATGAATTTGAAAGGAGAAGACTTTGAGCATGAAGCTGTTTCAATAGCAAAAGATAGTTAGGCTACTATAAGGAAATATGTAGTTGCTGTAGCTTTAGCTTGTGGGCTGTATTTTAGAATGTTCAGTCTCAACAAATATCTTTGTGTTCTTATTAATAAAAGTTTAAAAGCTTTATTTTGCTACAAGCTTTCATTCACAATTCTGCTAGAAAAGTCTTTTAGAAGCTATGTTGCCAGGGTACCCGTATCCGAGGGTAGGGTACACGTACCTATACTGGATACTTGGGTACTCGTAAGGTGTGTCTCCTTATGTACCCCATATTGGGTCCATGTACTCGAGACTCCGTTATAAAAAGGGGTACTTATAGGCGAAATGGTATGTCGTACCCCACGTTTGGGTACTTTGTACCCCATGTTTGGGTACTTTGGGGTACAACCGACTCAATAAAATGCAATTCATTGGGGAAAATGTAATGAACTCCCACCAAATCTCGGAACTAATTTTTTGCTAACTACGTATGGAGTCTGGTTCAAGACTTATGTCAAACACTTCGCAACACTGTTCAAATTCCACTGAATATTGTCCAAATCTGGTAGATTGATTTTACATTGATTTACAATGAATGTTTTTATGGTTTTGTGTTCAACACTCATGGAACATAATTTGACTACCAAATGTGCACATAAAATATATACATATGTATTTAATATTGAGAAATACACTCACATCAACGTAGGAATATATTTGGGAATTTTCAAATTTTTATTGCCTATAACAACAATACAAATAGGTGTTTAAAATAAGCCTTTTCAAGTGTACTTTCATGTTTGAGTTTGATTCTACGTTATAGCCTAGTCTATGATTTATCAAATTTTGAGTTTCAAATTTTCAATCAAAATGTTCATTGTTCAAATAATCATCGAATTTATAATTATGAATCATGATTCATAGTTTATGAAGAAATCTATATGCATGTATGATGTGACTATGATATATATATATATATATATATACAGTACCCCCGACGTACCCAAGTACCAGCAAAATATCAGTTTGGGATATTACATAGTCACTAAACTGTGTTGCATTTATTGTGCCTACGCACACCAAAAAAAGAAAAAAACTTGTGAATTTAATATGTTGACTTGTAGACATCCCAATTTCAAGTAAGCATATTTTTGGTTTAATGGAGGATATGATTTTTGACAGATTGGCTCTGTGCAAGTAAGGCTAGAAAAATAATGTGTTAGATGTACTGGGTAGTAGGAAATTATGGGTTGGAGTTGTGGTCTTACTCAATTTTTTCTACAAAGAACATAGGTCAATGATTGATTTATGGCAAATATAGTTGAAAGGGAAAAGGATTATACAACAACACACATTTAATGTGATTTAGTTGTCATATTTATAAGAATGGTTTAATAATGTCAAAAAGGAAAACAATTTAAGAACATGTAAAGGTTTCTTGGCCTAATCTGCTACAAACATACACCCCACATTTTCCTCTTTCTAGTTGATAGTGAGGATGTAACACGTTAAAACAATTGAGTACTCAGATCTTAATCATAAATATTTATTCTATCTTAATTATGTGATTAAACAATTTTCTTTTGTTTGGAGAAAACCAACATTTTGTAAACTGTCATTGATCAATGGTGCATGCTTCTTGATGTATTATGTATTGTTTAGAAATGAAAATATGATGCATTCCCCCGAAAAAAATCATTAGGCATAAAAGCTACAATGGTGGGAAAAGTAAAACTAGATCCTATATGTATTTACAGTTAGAATTTTTTTCCTTTCTCCTTTCATATATGTATATGTCCACAAGCATGCTATGGTATCTTGAAATTGGAAAAACTACAGAAGAAAGACTAGAAAAATAACTTTTTAGGCTCTCTTAGTTTTTGCTCATACCTGCAAGTTATCGAGGCATATTGTTCCTTCAAATGGCCATTCATGAGGTGGTATGGAATCTTCTATTTCCAATGGAGCTTCACTTGGGATATGCGAGTATTGTATTATCATTTTTACTGAAATCATTTTATTCTCATCATTGCATAGATTCCATGTAATTGTTGCTAGAAAGACATTGAGATTTAATCCATATGTTACAACTAACCCAGAAATGCCTGCATGCCATGGATGTTAATGCTCCATTCTAGCATGTACTTTAACAAGCAAATATGAAAAGCTATTTCTGGAATCAAAATTATTTTAGAAATCCTTACTTGGGTCGATCACCCCAAAATTTGATAGTAGATTTAATCTGAAGCTAAGCCACTCCATGGCAGATATGTTATGAAACAATGGTCTTGAATAATAATCAATTAGAGATAGATTTGTGTCTATGAATCATGATTCCTGGTTAAAATCTCAGATCGTGGCAACACCAGAAAGCGATTCAGAAAAATGATGAAGGATTGGGGCACTCCGAATTCCCACCAAGCGAGCAAGTTCCCTAGCTATTGGTATGCAGTATTGCTGTAGAGTAGGAATTTTTTTAACAAAGCTTATGTTGAAAGAGGGTGCTGTAATATTAAATGTACAAAATGATAATATTATGGATAAAATTCCATTCTCCATTATCCATGTTGTGATTTGTGAGCCACATATGCCTGTATTAAGAATTGCTTCTTGTGGATTAGAAATGTTTGTGAACCTCTAATATTAAAAGGGATCAATTCTCTAGGAAATTCCTCTAGCATTGTTTCATTCTAGCTAAAAGGAAAATAGAAAAACTCCTACAACGCATTTATTGACATATTCCTAACATATTGCTGAATGATTTTTCTTGATCAATATTCCATCAACTCATTTTTATTGAATCAACAAGCGTTATTTGTAATCACAAGTAAAATGACTAAACATACTATTGATGTGAAACTGTTATAACATAGTTGTAAGCATTTCATTCTTTGTAATTTCTTTTCATATAATTGTGTCAGTCCTCATCTTGTGTCATACTTTGCTTACATAGTGCACATCATCTTGAGATAGGACTAGTTAAATAACTTTAATTTTTTTTATTATCAAAATTGACATGCCTATTCTATAATTCGGTGTGTGTGGGGGTTGCATGCCAATGTGTTTGTAAGATAGAGAAAGATGAAGAACTCACCTGATAGCATATGCAGATGTCAGTTAAAGGTACAAATATAACAAATACCTGTCATGTTTCCTACGACATAACTACCATAGTCCCCAAGAGCTGTATTACTGAAAATGGAACCCAACCTAATCTCAATGCAGATTCTAAATACAAGACGCTTTGGTTTGTTGATACCTATTTCATACAATTAAAAATAGGAGTTAGGGGTATAGCTACTTAGCAATGGCTGATGATATTGCTTGAGTGGAATGAGTTGTTTATATGCTTCTATGGTTAATCAAGGAAAATTCATGTTTCTTTAAAGAATATCCCAAGGTATTTTAAACAAGGGAAAATTTTATCTTTACTAATCAGATTCAATTTGATAACTTATAAATCTGTAATAAAACTTATCGTAATTTATATTCCATTGGAAAGCAACCCATACTCATGTTTTCTTATTAATTTTCTATGGAACCAAATGACTCAATGAACTCATGAATTGGTAAAGCATCACAAACCATGTTCAAGGTCCGACCTATTGGTGTCATATCAAAGAAGGACATGAGGTCATGGAAAGTACTATGGAGCATGCCCAAAAAGAGTTTTTGAGATGTCAAAAGGCCCACTATTGCTACCAGTAATGCTCGGGCCAACACACACAATGAGCATCCTATTGACAATACAGTGTACACTAAAATGAAGAAACTAGTACTAATTGTAGGCTCCATATCTAGCGTGGGAGGACATGCCCATTCCATCCAATAGTTGCTTCCAAATTGTAGCACCTTAAAATTTGTCTGTGACAGCAACATAATTGGAACCAAGCCACCACCATAAACTGCTATTAAGTAAGACCAGTAAACCTTTTTTTTAACACTTCCTGATTCTCTCTCCTCATCTTATGTAAGTTGTAACTGTCTAGATTGTGTATCCCCATTAGGTTCCTGTTGTATTGCATTGTGAATTTGTTTTTGATTGTTTTGAATGTGTAAAGTTTTGACTCTAGCCTTTACTTGGTCAGAATATTTTTCATCGAAATGTCCCATGGGATTCCCATCACTTATCTGAAGGAGACCTTTGGCCGATAAATTCTCTATTGTAAGAATATTGTCCAAGGCTTGATTATGTGAACTCACCAAGGTTTCAAAACCAATACCTGCTTGTAAAATATCATCATACTTTCCAACTTGTATAATATTTCCATTTTGCATCATCTGTCAAAGAAGGAATGAGAACTCTCAAATTATTTTCAATCATCTTTTGTCCCATTTGGAAATGAAAGTAGGGACACAAGATGTGGAAATTCTGTAATATATATAGAGAGTATGAAAACTGCAGAATAAAACTTGGAAACAAAAAAATTGCTTCCAATACCAAATCTAAGAGTACTTGTTAACTTCAAAATGTAAGAGCAAAAGTGTTACATGATTTACTCACAAGTATGAGGTCTACAGATGGCAGAAAATCGACTTGGTGGGTGACATATATTAAGGTTTTGGCAATAAGTCTTCTATCAATATTAGTGACCATAATCTTTAGTTTGGAGTATTCTAGTGTGGAGTATTCCATAAGTCTGCTAGTGTGGAGTATTCTATCAATATTAGTGACCATAATCTTTAGTTTGGGCGTGAAAGGAAGCCACTATAGTGAGAAATATTGGGTATGCTAACAAACTACTACCTACAGGAAGGTCATTCGCAGGCCTATTATATTCATCTTATTTGACTTCTTCTCACTTCATTCAGTTAAGAAAATATTCTCTAAATCCATAACAAGGCCTCTACGTGCTCCTATTCATAGACTTAGTATTGGCATTCAATTGGGATCTGGGGAAAAAAATAAAGCACTATTCATCTACAGGAAACCTTTAACATCAATACCCATTGTATTGTCCAGAGGTGTTTGATGGAAGTATAAACCAGTCAATCTTAAGAGTATTCAGTAGGAATTATGCAATCAGATTTGTTAAAAAGGTAGAATGATGTTGTAGGCTTGCCATAGTAGTCATGATTGGGTCAAGGACATTATAGGGACAAAACCAATCTGTATTGGAATCAAATTTCATTGTCGAATTGGTAAGGATATTACAGTGGTGCAGGTTGCTTAGGTTCATGAGACTAAAGCAGGTTAAATAAAAAGTTTCACATCCGATATGACACAGTGCATGCCAATATGTATGGGTTTAAAAAAAGGGAGGTGATTCCACTGACAGATAGAGCATGACCTTCAGGCTGCATAGCCAAGGAGTCATAGGGAACATGGGGAATCTATTTGTAGGTAATCTTCTAAGGATCCAATAGAGGTTGGAGGAGATGATGGGAAAACTTGCAACTATTAGTGCCAGCCCCCATCTTAGCAAAATTTTAAGAAGAAAGATTTTGGAAGAGTTCAAATCAACAAATATTGATGAGCCTTGTGTGGGAATTCAATAAAACTATTAGTGCCAGCCCCCATCTCAACAAAATTTTAAGAAGAATTATTTTGGAAGAGTTCAAATCAACAAAGCTTGATGAGCCTTGTGTGGGAATTCAACACAAAAATCCAAAGTGAAAACAGGGGAATCAAGGGAAGCATAAACTTGAGGAGTTCACAAGCAAAGAACAAATTTCATTGAGTTCACAAGTTTTAGGATATTCCAAAAAGAGCAGGAACCAAATGAGAAGGGAACAAATTTATTTCACATGTCAGACATCTTGGACCCTTGATTAATAAGGAAAAAAAATTGTTGCAGCTAAGTGGGGTTAAGACCAAAGAAACAAATGAGACTCAAATCCCACAACCAATTAATGGTTACTATAGAACACCAATTGAAGAGAAAAGGGAAAAATTAGACCTCATGGTCAGTAGTAGGAACCAATCAACTCAAACAACTCATTTATGAGCCATAATGAACATTAAGAGTATAATCTAATGACCAATCAAGGAGTCAGTATGTATTGCTGATTAACTGGTTAAAATGATTTCAATTCATAGAGTGTAAACCAATTTTGGACACTGCATGCATGTAATGATAATGAAATAGTTGACATCCATTCATGTGGCAATAGTTCTCCACCATTATAAAAAATGGCACAAACTGAATTGAACAAATCATCCTCTTCCTCCTTAGAGTCATCCAAACCATCCTCCCCTAAGTCCATGTCAGATTCTTCAGTTACTAAAAATTCAAATGTTTTAGCTTTGGGAATTATCTCCACATCCTGTCAAAGCTCAAACAATTCAATTTCTATGCAACATCTCAACTAAATCGCTAAGGTGAAGTGCTGAGATAAGGACGAGAAAATAAAAATGACTATAAGGGAATGCAAGTTGAAAAATATCTTATCAGAACCCAACCTCATCAGCTAGTTTTCTTTTTTAAGATTTTGTCTCCAGGAATTTTTTCAAAACCTGTAAAAAATACCCAGGAGCAAGGATCATGTCAAAATGCAACTTCCATATTGGATTTATTAGAAAAAATTTAAACTTTAAAAGAAGGTGTAAACACGTGATATCTTCATGTTCCAAGTTACTTGAATTTATTACAACATAATGAAACTAGTTTGTTATAGTACCCATCCTTAATGTATTGGTTTTTTTCCTCTTCTGGAAAACAATGTTGATTCCTATATATCTATACTTCCATTTTATCAGGATTTAGAGCTACAAAAAAATGAGCAAAGATAGTAGGAATTTAGCCAAGGCTTACGGGGTTAAAAAAAT
>LPNX010471999.1:433592-459284 GCA_001517045.1 Pseudotsuga menziesii | reverse complement strand
AGGGGGGGGGGGGGGGGGGGGGTGGAGGTTAAGGTCCTCTGGAGATAAGGAGAAGCTTTCTCAAAGAAGCGATGAATGGCCATGCTTGTTTAGATCATCAACAAGGATGGGGAAAAAGGCCTGAATGGGCCAACAAACACTGCCCTCTAAAGATAATCTTATAGAGTATCCAAGAAAAAAATAAAATTCCCATGAAAGGGGAAATCTGAAGGGATTGATGTAGTTTATTGATTAGGACTTAATACCTATATGACAGTGAGAAAGACTAAAAAAATGGGAAAATGTCAAAGAGGTAGCAATGAAAATGAGCTATACCTTGGAATGAGAAGGCCAAAGTGGATGAAATCAGAAGCACAACAAGGAAGTAGGATAGTACATCCCCAATGACACAAGGCAAGCTCAAACTAGTGACACAAAACTGTCACAGATACTTATCGAGGAGAGGTAAAGGATTAGGAGCAATAGCTGAAGGATAGTGTGTTGTTATCAGTTATCCTAGTTGAGATACATGAACATGCCATGTAGAATCCATAATTTCCTAGGTTATAAGAAGTGGTCACTATGAAGCTAGGTGTCAAAAAGTCACAAGGGACCATAAGGGACACAAAGGAATTGCCTATTTGTTAAAGGATATATGAGAAAACAACATCTTCATGGGAAAGACAGATGCCCACAAAAAATACATGTGGCCAAATCTGTTTGTTGGTAGCAGTGCACATGCTTCATATGACCGGTTAAGTGTAGTGGATTACATCATGTGCATGGCTAGAAAGCTAAAGCAATTCCAAAAATTTAACATTGACAAATTACAATAAGATGTTTGACCATGGGCCAATCTATGTAGAACTCAACCAAAGGAAATATCATTTCCAGATGAGACAGGATATGAACAAGATAAAAGGATACTTTCAGTTCTCCACATGTCTGTTATGCCAACTCTAGAATCCGAGAGAAGCCAATAATCAACATGAATATGCCATGCACATATGTGGTCTCTGATTCAGTAACTTATTTTCATCATTTAGTACATAATAATGTTTTTCAAGCAATTACTCACATTAGCATTTGATGGAACTATTCTCATAATTCCACCAACAGAATCCTATGGGCTAGTTAATTCTGTACAGGGTTGGCGAGTTTCAGGACCTTGGAATTCCATCTCAACTGAAGTCGCACCTTCTTGAACACTAGGTATAGGTACCCCTTATGCAGGAGAAGTCCTTGAAGGAACACGTTTTGTTTCTAGATCAACTGGATTCATCTCTTCAATATTCTCCTCAAATTGGTTGAATGCATTTGTATACAAAAAATACGAATTAGAAATAATCCTTCAACATAAAAAGGATACCTGATGTAATCTTCATGACTATGAAAATTCTCTTATATTGACATCTAAAGTAGATATGGATTCCTGGCTGAAATTCACCAATGGTTTGATTTTGGATGAATGCTGCAATCTTTTGTGATTTAATTCTAATAACTCACCAAATGGATAAAAGTAGAGTGTTGTCCTCTCATTTTAAATTAACATATAAGATTCTTTCTAGGTACAAGAATGATTACAATTAAGTAACTGTATTGAAATAATGGTTTTTTCCATTTCATAAATATATTGCTACCTTCCTATTTAGGTTAATAACAATGCTTATATTCTAATATATTGGTGATTATTCACATCTTCTATAGCATATGAGATGAAAGTATACCATTTTCTATAATATTTGCATTTTAGGAAACATTCTTTTTTACATATAAGCAAAAGACACAAAGGCCTGTTATGTAAATGACACATTGTGCCTTCTTACAGAAATGACATCTTACTTCGAGGTGCAACTCACTGAAAAATAATGATTTCTAGTCATGTTTAAAAAACCAAAATCAATGGCATATCAAAAGCTGTGTCATGAGCAACTGAGGTTCCTAAAGTGGGAAAACTTTGGTTCAAATTATAATGATGCAGAACCTACTTGACATCCTTTAATGCACACCAAGTAACAAGCTTATATCAATCATATGTGCCCTTGCAATGCAACAAAAATAAGTCTTTCAAAAATAAATCAAAGGAGATAAAATGTGCTTCTCAGTATATAGACATCTCAAGGAAAACCCAACTTGATGTTCCATAATTTAATTATCACTAGTTAAACACAACAAGAAATTGATTATATTTTGACAATGGAAAAATAAATTGTCATAGATGTTCTCAGTTATAGGTTGGAAAGACCGTAATATAATTACAAACCATAATCACTTGCCTTTTCTATGAAGGTACTAATACCCTCTATAAAGCATAATATGTCACTCATTCACATTAGTTTACTTGAACAACATTGATTACGAAGCATTGTATTCATGCATGTAAAAAAACATCTTACTGTATGAATGTGCCTTGTTTGGTGTTTCTATGCAAGACTGGTATACCATTTTAAATGCACAAGTAAAAATATATCAAGTGATAGAATGGAGACAAGAAACCCCAGCACATTTCTAGACAGATAGTAATTTTGCGAAAGCACCTCCATACCTTACAAGATAAACATCAATTGGCCCCATAGTACTTCGTAAAAGAATCTGGTAATGTCTTTGTGGGTATTCTATTGCATGCATGTAATATTAGAATCACATAAATTACAAAGAAACTAGCTTCAAATAGAATGAATAAGTAATGATCAAGTGGGTTTGGAGGAGAAGGAATGATCAGAAGAACCAAAAATGAAAAACACAATCAAAATGCAGAAACATTTCAAAAAGAGCATGAGAAGATCAACTCACACAACTTAAGTTTCCTTGGAAAAGAAATAATAGCCAATGAAGTGAAAAGAATAGATGAACGCCATTAAAATCAACTTAATAAGATGTTTAAGCCAAAGCAATCAGCGGGAAAAGTGAGCAACAAAAAGATTTAGTTCAATAAATTATGCAAAAAGAAAATACAAATACAAACAAAAATCAACCAGTATACAAGTAGATTGTGAAGACCCAAAGTGCAAGTTTGTAAAATAGGTAAGAGGTAGTAGTAAACATGGAAAAAGAGAACCCCAGAGCTTTTAGAAGCAGTTGCAAGTGAAAAGGAATTACATGAAACAAGATATCAGTGGCACAATGGCTGTCACATGCAAAACATAGTCCTAAATTGTGCCCATAACTGCCTCACATCCACAAAAATGGCCCAAACCGAATGCCGAGGCAGCTAGAAGGTGAAACACACCTAATACTATTCAAAACAATACCCATATTTTCCTAATTATTGTTGTAATTTGCTGTTATAGGGCTCGGTTCTGCCCATATATGATGTACATGGGATGTTCATTTCCTTTCATTGTCCACAGGTGGCATGGATTTCCTAGAATTCATTTTACAACTAAGAAAAAGACAAAATCATACTTTAGACTTTCCCATAAAGCTCAGGAACCAACTCATAAACCCTCAAGAAAAATTAAGTGAACACCCTATGTGAAACATGGGGGTAACACCTCCAAAAATCAGCTCTCTATCGATTGATTGAGCCTTTGATTACCATTCACTTATACAATCTTGTCCCTTCTTCTATGGTGATGAAATCCTATTTGTATCACATAAATATATTCTGGTTCAATGGACCAATGAACAATAGGTCCATTCCTCACACACACTGGGTTCACATACCGAACAATTGAAATTGTGTTGGGATCACTGTAAACTTTTGTAGCCATTGCATTTGGTGCGATTATTCAGTTCCAGGTCCTTGTTCAACCTCTTTATTCACATATACATTTGAATCACTAACTAGAGATATCTTCCAAAGTATTTCTTTGTACAACTTCCACACATCCTTTAGCAGGTCCATTCCTCACACACATTGGGTTCACATATCGAACAATTGAAACTGTGTCGGGATCACTGCCAACTTTTGTACCTGCTGCATTTGGTGCCAATATTCAGTTCCAGGTCCTTGTTCAACCTCTTAATTCACATCTACTTTTGAATGACTAACAAGAGATATCTACCAAATTATTTCTTTGTACAACTTCCCCACATCCTTTAGCATATATGCATCTCCAGAACCAATCTCAGGCATCATTATAGTTTTACTTTTTAGTATATGTTTTGAAAAGGATAAAACACCCTCTAGACTTGAAATACATCTCAAAATTCTCATGTGTTGTGATCCCTCAATATTTGTCAGCTTTGTCCCAGCCAACAAATCCATGAATTCAATTGCAGGTCTCATGTGTTCTCTAAGAGTAGTGCAAACAAGCCTTGTGAGAGAAGATGAGTGCTATGATGAAAAGTTTTTAAAGGAAATGGCGATATTTTGGCCCATTGCAAATGTCAATGGTAAGAGATGTAAATCAAATAGTTACATTAGGGCCTCTATACCCTTTTTCTCAATGAACACCCCACATATATATGTATTATGAAGAATATTGTCTAAGAGAAGTGTAGCATTGCTTATACAATCCGGGATAAAGGCTTCCATGTTTGAAAACAATTTTTTTTGCAGAATTATCAACTCCCATCTCAGATGTTTCCCTCGATGATTCATCTCCATCCACTGAAATAAATGTTTTCTATTTTAAATCAGTCTCCATGGGAACATGTGCATAAGAACTGGAAAAATCGTGCAACAAGGAAGACACTTCAATGCCATATCCAAGTTTTGTAGTAGTATTTAAAACAATCAATACATCCACCATTGCCCCCCACAAAGAAGTAACATGTTGCATCAGCTCATCCAAAGAAGATGATAAGGACCCAGGAGTGTCATCAATCATATCCTCTATCATTTGGAAGTGAACCAATCCATTCAAAGGATTGCCTTAAATCTCTCTCTAGGATGACATCTTTCTCTAGAGTGCACATGAACACTAGCAGGCTCCAACACACTCTAGAATACTCTAGGGCAGGGCACAAGTTTTTAGGAATGTATCACCTCTTAAGCAGGGAGGGTTCTAGGATGCTTAATTGTCTCCTACAGTCAAAATTCATATTCAAGATGTTTATCTAGAATTTGGGACCAATTTCCTCTTAATCAGGGAGGAAATGACAAGAGCATGATTGTCAAAACCCCAAATTTTCACAAAAAAATTAAATTTTAAGATAACATAAAATGCTGAAGATGCGGTTTACTAACAGCAATTGGTTAGTGAAAAATGAAACAGTCCAACGATTAGTATTACACATTTTCAAATTACGTTAACTAAAGCTGCTTCTTTTTCGTAATGTAAAATATGATTTACTTGCATACTATTTTCTTTTAGTTTACTAATGATTCTACTTTATGGCAAGTAGGTGGAATCTAACTTTGAATCTTGGGCTTACTTAGCATTTATGCTAATGCAAATAGATTGCTGGTTCTTACAGATTCACATGTATGATCGAACAGGTAGACATTTTAAATTCATAAAGTATCAAGAAGTGTTTCTGTTTGCAAAATAATATGCCAGTAAAATAAGCTGATAATTTTCAAGCAAATTCAACGAGGTAAAGTAGTTTATCTTTTCTAGTTTTTCTTGTAAGCAAAGTTCAGATAAATGGGTTCTTTCTTTATCAAGCTTAGTGACACCAAAGATACTTACTGAGAACTCTAAGCTTGTAATATTTGTCGTATATTCATTTCTATTTTAAAATGCTTTAACTTGCAAGTGTTATACTTATTTGTACTATTTGTTTTTATTCATGGGAGAGCTTCTATCAATACTGATAGTAAATATTCTCCATAGAATATAAGTTTCGATTTTATTTTTAACTTACTAGTTATGGAAATTATCAACCTGTTACTAGTATGTAAAAACCAGTTGTTCACTAACAAGTTATCAACTTTTTTACTTGCATTAACGCTGTACTGCATGTACTAATGTAACCACATACATTATCGTATTATTTACTAAAATACCAAACTGATCGTTATTTACATTATGTAGGGAAACTTACTTCTTGTAAAGCTCCTTGATATTATAAGCTTGAATATTGTAAACATAATTGTATCGTTTTCAGATGGAATACTGTATGCCGTTACTTCCTAAATCTAAGTCAATCAGTGTCGAAGGTAATGCTGGCTAGCTTCGAGGACATGTGGCTCCAATCTGGTAAGCCCTGGGTTCAACGAATGGGTTCTTACCCTACTTGTAACAGGGTTGTCGATGGTGAAACCCCGAGCTTGGAAGCTTGTCCAGTTTCGCCATGAGATACATGGTTTTAGTTTTTTAAAAGTTGTTGGTTATATTATGTTTACAAACCCTTGCTATGTCATTGGGTAGTCCCGACCTTGAGCTGGGTGTTGTTATTAGTTTAAATTTCCAGCCTTACGGCCTGTCAATGTAATACATTGGTTTTTAGGAAAGTTTTTCTTCGAGCTCAGTCTTGTTTTGCAGTGATACTGTATAATGTGACTCTATGTATGTTAAGGTTTTCCCTAATCGACTGTTAATGAAGATTATTATTGTCTATTATCTTTTTTAAATAGATTATGATTATTATTTAAGACTGTAACCCAGTCATAGTGTGTAATTTATAATATTTACTTATTTGCTCGGGAAATACAAGCTAGGGTTTTCCTGAATGAAACCCTTGTCTAAATTATTTTTTCAATTTATTTTTAAATAGGTTCTGCTAATTATTAATTTGGTTAAATTTTCATTACAGGTGTGTCGTGACAATTTAACTTGTAACATTACATTTGTCTTTAAAAAGGACTGTAAACAGTCTATAGTAGTTGAATTGTTTATTGAAATAATTATCTCGATAATTGGATTGTAGCTTAAATGTATTTTATTTATAATGATTAAATGAATTTGGTTTAGGGTTTCGACTTTGAAGTTTACCTTTACAGGTATAAGCCTGTCTGATAATTATAAAACAGTTTTTACATAGATAGATATTTATTTTTATGTTAATTATTAATCATATTCTCATTGTTTTTATTCACTAAACTGACAAACATAATTCACTCAGAGTTCTTTGAAAATATAAGCATAGGTTCTGTAACTTAGTTTTCTCTTTATAATTTAAGTACTTTTAATACAACCCTATTTAGTTTATAGTAATTATTAGTCTTAAATTAATTGATATTATTAGAAATAAAATATATGATTAGTGGTTTATTTATTTACTGAACTGAATGTAAACATTGTAACTCGATTGTGATTTTTCTGCTGCATTTCATTTAGTTACTAAGTGAACACAGAGAAATATAACCTATCATAACATAGTTTAACCTCCATAATATTTTAACTTGAATAAAAATTAATCTACTGTCTATAAATACAAAATATTATGTACTAAGATATTTTCTTATCATCTTAATCCTTCTACCTGTACTAGATTACTACTATTTCTTTCCCAATATATTTACGTAATTAAGCTTGTTAAAACAATAAACATAGATAACTAGATCATTATTCTTTTTAATAATAACCTACATACTGAAATAAATTACTCTGCTAACAACAAAATGCAGAACCATATCTATTCTATTTAGTCTCTTAACTTTTTCTTTCATCTACTGTAAATACTCTATCTGTGCTGGAGTATGGCCTGGTCCTTCCAGGTGTGGAAAAACACAAACTAGAAACTATTTCCATTCTAACACATTAAAACAAAATAATGTAGAACCTGATTAGGATAGACGAGAACAGTGTTAGGAGGCCGTTCCTCCCTACCAAAATCCTGGAGAGCACTCAAACAACGCTTCCTTAAGACCCCCGAGCCTTTTCCTGGTCTTCTTGGCTGAGAACTGGTGGAGAATGCAAACAGTAGACTAGTCCAATAACTCAGTAAAACACCTTGCACTCAGCAGTAATATCTTTTAGCTTAAAAGCTACACTAGATTACTCAACATTTATCCCCTCAAAATCTTTCCACAATTCCCTTCCATTGAATTTCTCTGAAGTACATTCACTTGATTGATCACTTCTCTAGAATTAGCAGCCTCAACTCTCTTCAATGGGAATTTTTATAAAGATTGCCTAGGTATTTTGGGTCAGTTTTCATTAATTGTGCCACCTGCTTTGATTCCACTTTCTTGGGGAATCATGACCCCAAATATAGGGAGGTTTCCAGCTGCAATAGTTGGAAGTGGTTTGAGGATGCTGCCACATGTCAGTTTTCTCTCCACCCAGTCTCCTCCACCAATTTGACCAATAAACACTTTTTTAACAGCTCTCCTAAGCTGTTGTCTCTTCCTTTATTTATTTATAATTAAAATATTTAGAATTACATTAAATAAGGCTTGACTCTGCTGAGTCATCAATTACAACTTAGCATAAAATTTAACATATTGGCCTCAAATAAAATCAAATAATATAACATTGTTTTTTGCAAAATTGGGGCATGTGACATACACACCCCCTTAAAGTATAACATCGTCCTTGATGTTATTTATTCTTCTTCCTCAAAATTCTCCTGGAATTGAATTGGATATGCATCTCGCATATTACTTTCCAATTCCTAGGTGGCTTCCTCTAGACTAAGGTGCTTCCATTGCACCTTCACCTGACCAATGGTGCAGTTCCGAAGTGTGTCTCCCTTTGCCCGAGGATACAGTCTGGTTCCACCAGAAAATATCCTTCTGGATCCACTTGTACATTATTCCAGTTAACAACATGAGTAGCATCATGAACATATTTCTTTAATACAGAAATGTGAAAAATATTATGTACTCTTAAATTTGGTGGTAATGCTAATTGATAAGCTACTTGTCCAATCCTGGACAGTATTTCAAATGGACCACAGTAACGAGGTGCTAGTTTTGCACAACTTCCCAATCTCAGAGAGCTCTTTTTGGGCCTTACCTTGATGAACACATGTTCACCTACCTGAAACTCCTTTGGAGTTCTTTTAAGGTCCGCTTGACTTTTCTGTTGATCCTGCACAACTTTCAGATTACCTTGTACCTGATTTACAATTTATTCCATTTCCTTTAATAGTTCAGGACCTAATACGAATCTATCCACCAGATTACTCCAAGAGACAGGAGTATTACATTTCCTTCCATACAATATTTCGAAAGGACTAAATCTAGCTGATGCCTGATAATTATTATTATAATCAAATTCTACCAAATGCAAATAATCCTCCCATTTACCTGGTTGGTCTTTCACATACATTCTTAATAAATCTTCCAGTACTTGGTTTACTCTTTCAGTCTGTCCATCTGTTTGAGGATGGAATGGAGTACTAAAATTTAATGTAGTGTTTAATCCTTTAAACAGAGATTTCCAAAAGTTACTTTTAAATTTGGGATCTCTATCTGAGATTATAACTTTCGGTATTCCATGCAGTCGAAAAATTTGTTTTAGAAATATATCAGCTATGTTTGCAGCTTTATACATAGTTTTAACATGTATAAAGTGGGCTGCTTTGCTTAACTTATCGACCACTACCATGATAGAATCATTTAAATTCTGATTTTTAGGCAGTCCAATAACAAAATTGAGACTAATTATCTCCCATTTCCAGCTAGGGATGGGCAATGGCTGAAGTAATCCAGCTGGGTGATGATATTCAGTTTTCACCTGCTGACATTCAAAACATCTAGCAATATACTTTACCAGTTCAGTCTTCATGTTTGGCCAAAAATATTCTTTTCTTAACATAGTTATAGTCTTTTGATAACCTGGATGACCTGAGTATGGAGTTTTATGGATTTCATCCAAAATTAATAACTTAACTTTAGGTACGTTAGGTACATACATTTTGTCTTTATACAGTAAAATCCTTTTGCATTCAAACTGTACCCTTTACTTAAGATTTATGTTGGATTTTCTTTCGTTTTAGCTTGTAAGTTTTGGTAAATTTCATCTTGTTCTATCCCTGATTTAAGCTGTTTATCTATATCTGTTGTATAAGTGCTAATAACTGCTGTGAAATTCAGCCTTGCATTTCTACTTAATGCATCAACAACTTTATTTTCTTTACCTTTAATGTGCTGAATTTCGAAGTCATACTCACTTAGGAAAGCTAGCCACCTAGCTTGTCTGGAATTTAAATTAGGCTGATCTAACGGATATTTTAATCCTTTATTATGAGTCATTAAAATAAATTTTCTTCCAATTAGATGATGACGCCACATCTTTAGAGCATGTATAACAATAGCTAATTCCAGATCATAAGTTGCATAATTATTTTCATGAATCTTTAATTTCCTAGACTCATAGGCAATAACATGCCCTTCTTGAGTCAGAAAACCGCCTAAACCATCATTGCAGGCGTCAATGCACACCACAAATTCTTTATTTGGATCAGCTATTCTTAAAATAGGTGTGCTAGTTAATAAAGTTTTTAACTTTTTAAAGCTTTCCTCACATTTCTGGTTCCAATCAAATTTCTTTCCTTTCTTCTGCAAAAAAATTATCGGATTTATGATTCTCGAAAAACCTTCAATGAACCTCCGATAATAACTGGTAATTCCCATGAAGGATCGAACATCAATTACATCCTTAGGAACTGACCAATCTTCGATCGCCTTTATATTTTTGGGATCTACCAAAATCCCTTCCTTAGTCACCACATGACCTAAGTACTGAATTTTATCCTAAAGAAATTTCATTTACTAAACTTTGCAAAAAATTGATGATCTCGTAGCTCTTGCAAAACAATTTTTAAATGTTCTTTATGTTCTTCTTCAGTTTTTCAATAGATTAATATATTGTCGATAAACACGATTACAAACTTATCTAGATACTTATGCATAACGTTGTTCATTAAACAAATAAAAATAGCTGGGGCATTAGTAAGCCTGAATGGCATGACGACAAACTCGTAATGACCATATCGAGTTCTAAAGGATGTTTTAAAGATGTCTTCATTTTTAATCCTAACTTGATGATATCTAGACCTTAAATCAATTTTTGAAAACATTGTGGCTCCACGTAGTTGATCAAATAGATCATCTATGCGAGGCAACGGGTATCTATTTTTAATAGTCATCTTATTCAACTGACGGTAGTCTATGCAAAGTCGCATGGTTTCGTCCTTTTTCTTAACGAAGATGACAGGTGCCCCCCAGGGAGACACACTAGGTCGAGTATGCTTTATCGATAAGTTCTTTTAATTATGACTTTAATTCAGTAAGTTCAAGTATGTTCATTTGATAAGTGGCCTTTGAGATCGGTACTCCACCAGGTACCAGCTCAATGGTAAAATCCAGTTCCCTTTTCGGAGGTAGTCCCGAAATTTATTCCGAAAATACATCAGCATACTCTCTTAAAACTGGTATATCTTTAAATTTTAATTTTTCTGTCTTAATTAGATTTTCCTCATTAGTTATTGTTACTGCATAAGCTTTACAACCCTTCCTAACAGCCCTCTTAAGCTGCAGAGCAAAAATCTGCCTTATGGTTGTTTTTCTAGGGATCCCCTTTACACTCATTGGTTTTCCATCATTGTTTACACACGTAAAGGTTTTATCATAACAATTTAAATTTACCCTATGTTGTTCTAACCAATCCATACCGATGAGTAAGTCATAAGAACCAAGAGGTAATACATTAAGCTTTACAACAGTTTCAAATTGGTCCATAACTACTGCACATTCTTTTACAAAACAAGTTACCTTCCTTTTAGCACCAGTGTCTAACTGAACCAACCAAAAATTTTCAAATTTTTCAACAGGAAACTTACATTTTTCTACCATTTTAGGTGAAATATAACTAAGACTAGCTCCTAGATCAATTAAAATAGTTATAGGGGTTTGGTTTATTATACCTTCTACTTCCACCATGGAAGTTTGATATTCTGCTTGTCGATTCTCCAAGGCTGCATTGATTCTGGGCATAGTTCTTGCTAATTATCCAACAGTCATCTCCTCCTGTATGGTATGAATATTACTGACAATATTTTTTCAATTAGGACAGACCGAGGCATAATGTGGGCCATTACACTCCCAACACTTTATAGGTTCTTTGCGTTCAAAGTTCTTAGTGTAATTACCATGGTTATTAGCAATTTCTTTACCGTTGGATTTATTCTGATTGCTTGGTGAATTATTCTTATTCCCTTGGAAATTCTTGTTAGCAAAATTTCTGGCCTTATTATTTTTAGAATTTCGGTTGGGCACAAATTCTTTCTTTTTTTGATCATAATGTTTGTTATTCTTCTTGGCCTTCCAGTTGGCCATCATTCTCCTTCTTCCGATTCTGTTCATAACAGAAGTTATCTTTCCTCATAGCTTCTTCCAGAGTTTTTGGATTGTCATACTCAATCCTGTCCTTAATATGATAAGGTAGATAGCTGAGGAATCGATGTACCTTTGGTTTTTCATCTACAAGGTATGGAACATACCTAAGCAGACTTAAAAACTTGCTGTTTAGATCTTTCATAGTCATTGATCGTAATTTAAGCTCATAGAATTCTTTTGCTCTCTCCTCATAGTACTGCTTAGACAAAAATTTCTTTTTAAAGTACCTCTTGAAGGTACTCCAATTTACGTTCTTCTCTTTTATTCCCTTCACTCTCTTCAAGTATTGCCACCAAATATCAACATTTCCTGAGAGATTGTAGATATCCATTCTAGCCTTTAATTGGTTAGAATAGTTATAAATCTAGAAGTACTTCATCCCAGATAACCATGATTCTTCTTCCTCCCCTTTCTCAGTCTCTCCATTGAATGTTGGTGGTTTAATCTTTTCAAATTCCCCAGAAATTTCCTCATAGGGTTTATATTTTCTCTTTTTAGTATAATGGTTGTCATCACTACTATCACTAGTGGAATGAAAATTACGTTGATCACCAAACACCTCTGAGGATGAGCTGCTTTCATTTTTAGTCTGTTTAATCTTTTTATATTTATGTTGATGACTTGTATCTTCTAAATCAACTCTTTTTCCCCTTCCCTCAGTTTGGAATATTTCTGTTAGGATTTGATTTAGATCCTCCTGAGCCCTTAGAATCCTTTCATTCTCTTGTTTAACAGATTCCATTTCATATTTTAAGTCTTTTACTGTTTGTAACAGTTATGAGGAATTAGTGGTTAGATCTTCTTGTATAGGGTCTCTTGGTAAGTTTTTTGGTTCAGTAAATGGAGATTCCTCTTCCGCATATTCCTCCAGCCTTTCCATACCTATTGTTAAACTTCAGAAACAATTTCTCCATTGAATAACATTTAAAAGAAAATACATCAGCAAAATAATTCAAAATCAGTGTTTCATAAAATCTAGTTGGGCTTCATCAAGGCCTAGTGTTTGAACCTTATGCTCTGATACCACATGTCAAAACCCCAAATTTTCACAAAAATTTAAAATTTTAAGATAACATAAAATGCTGAAGATGCGGTTTACTAATAGCTAATGGTTAGCGGAAAATGAAACAGTCCAACAATTAATATTACACATTTTCAAATTACGTTAACTAAAGCAACTTCTTTTTCGTAACGTAAAATATGATTTACTTGCATACTGTTTTCTTTCAGTTTACTAATGAGTCTACTTTATGGCAAGTAGGTGGAATCTAACTTTGAATCCTGGGCTTACTTAGCATTTATGCTAATGCAGACAGATTGCTGGTTCTTACAGGTTCACAGGTACGATCGAACAAGTAGACATTTTAAATTCATAAAGTATCAAGAAGTGTTTCTGTTTGCAAAATAATATGCTTGTAAAATAAGCTGATAATTTTTAAGCAACTTCAACGAGGTAAAGTAGTTTATCTTTTCTAGTTAACTTGAAGAGACCAGTACTCATGCAGTTTACTGTTCAATTATTGAAAAGGCAGAGAATTTCATATAATGTAGAATTGTTTTTTTTTTACCCAGTCTTGAATGAGATGATACTATTTAGAACTGTGTTTTTCAATCATTATATGATCATATCATTCAATCCCATAATGAAAAACATTGCTTTAGGGTTATTTTGGTTATAACACTTTCACTTGGTTTATAGGGAGGCATAGATGATGCATGTGATGCATCTGTTAGGGGCATAATACATTTGCAGTATCAGGCAATATGTAGAGAAAAGCATTTCTTATTAGAAAATATTCAACATATATTGGGTGCCAAACTGTGCAACTATGTTTCCTTTTATGGACTTGGTTGTTATGGAAGACTTTGTGAAGGTGGTCAATTGACAACTAGCTAGATTTTTGTGTACAACAAAGCAATGATAGTTGATGACCATGCTATATTTATTGGATCAGCTAACATGAATGACATAAGTTTGTTGGGAACTAGAGACTACTATTCATATTTTAAACAAAGGATGCTTGGTATGAACTAACTTATTTCCTTACAAAGTTTCATACAAAGGGATATTAACACATATACCTTTGAATCTCCTTAATACTGACATAATTTCCAATTTATTACATTTAGCATATCACATATTCCCACAGAAATTTTACTTACAACTCTAGTCTAGTCCCCTGCTAGTTTATAACCAATTTAAATTATACTGCAATTTTGATTCACCGTCTATGAAGGATAACCATAACTCAACTAAGTGGAATTTAACAGATTTGTCATAAACAAGGATGGTTTGATATTGCTTTAGACAGTGAACTAGAAAGCATTGTGGGTGGTAGGGAAGGAAACTAGGAAAAGTACAAGAAAGACAAAAAAGATACAGAATTTCAGTATAGAGAATGGAAAAATGGGCAAGCATAAACCATGGAAAATAAATTGGGGTGATGAGAAGAGATTTTATTTTACTTTTATGAATTTTCTGATTGCCCTGCATGCACATTTGTATATAATGTTAAAAACCAAGCTATAATATGAATTCAAAATCATAGTACAATGATATTGAGAATCTAAAAGTAGACATGATTTAGTATTTTCGGTCCAACCTAAACTTTTTCCCTATGGTTTTAACTTTTATCTAAAAACCCTAGAGAGTGTCCTCTTATGAGGAAGTGCATTGGGATACATGAAACCCTTGTAATTGGTAAATTAGAGGGTGTGTGGTTTTTATGTCTTATCCTCCAACTTCTCCCTAGTCCAATTGTTCTCTTTCTCTTGAGGGTGCATGTTTTGGAGTAGCTTCCTTGGGAAGTGTGACATTGCCTTGGGAAACATGAAATTACCTCAAAAATCATGACATTGTTTAGAATTTGTGTAACATGCAGCATATTAAAAACACATAACATGCAATAACATGCAGCATATTAACAACACATAAGAGGGCCCATTATATGCTATCCTTGATCTGTAATGCCCCATATTTTGACTCCGGCATATTTATCACTGAGACTTATTAAACTGTATTTACTTATTATCTGTGGACTCAACTATATTTTGGCATGTTATATGTCATTATTTACTGATGTTACGATGTTATCAGGATTATGCTCTAATTATGATATTATGATGTTATCATGCTTATATTATGCTTTGATCATGATGTTACAACGATTAACATGCCTATGTAGATGCTTTGATTATGATGTTATGATGATTATCATTTATATGAAATTATTATGCTTATGCAATTATCATGCAGTGGTCGTCATCAGATTCATTTATTCAATAACAAAAACATATAGTTGATTGTAATCCTTGGTATGATGTGATATGTATGATATGGTACATGGGCACCCATCCATGATGCGAATTATTTTGTGATTTATGTGATGAAAGGAAATAATGTTGATGATATGGACCAGCTATTGATTTAATATTGTTATGAATGTATGTTTGCATAGTGCTAACCTGCAGGGTACAGGGGCTATGTGATAGCCAAGTGTGTGATGCAAAGTATGACTCAATACATATCTTGAAGAAGAGCCTTAATTGCCAAGTGATGGTACGACGACACGTACCAATAAACTCGATAGCAATGCAGTATGGTTTGATGAGTATGTACCCAGTATGTTGAGAGGGATGGATGCATTTCCCACCCTATGTCACTTTGATACCCGAGGTCATGGGAGGGAAGTGCCGAGACATGCTCCCCAAGTTGTTGTGATGACGATGGTTGGATGCCTGCTAGGAGAGGCTAGGTCCGCTAGATATCCGATGCTACCGCTCTCAGGTTCTGTGTGGGAAGGTCAGTACAACTGACATCCACTTTGTACTAGCAGAGGAAGCATAGGGAGGATGTGGACGTAGGTTAGGATGGGTGGACATATTAGTTATTATTGTTGAATGTTGGACATCTGTGATACCGGATTAGTGATGGTAGGTACCAATCTTAATTGACTAATTAATAAGAACATAACTGTTAAATAACTTTGAATGTCAAAAGAAATCATATTATATCGGTATATTGGTCTTGTTGCGTGAAATATTATTTGTATCAGCTAGAATTTAGGGGTTTTGTTATAGTACATGTGCAGCCTATGCATGTACTTGCCATGCATGCACACCTCACACATGCACGCTAGTATGAAATATTAATTGAAAAACATTAAATAGTTGGATGGGTTAACTAAGTAATTGTGATTTATTTAAACCTGTAAATGTACCTTATTTATTAAGAAACAATGCGCGAGGGGACTTAACAATAAACATAAACATGTCGATGTTATCATTTCAATCAATTAATAATGATACTACAATTAATTAATTATTGGTTAATAATATTAATTATTATTTTACTTCTGTTATTATTATCTATTATTATTATTGCATATTATTAATGTTTATTATTAAGCACTTATTATTTATTATTAATAAATAATAATTAACAATACTATTATTACCATTACTTTTACTGTTCAGTATAAAACTTAAACAAACAACATTGGTAAAATTTTATGACAATTGGTTAGGGTTTAAATGTAACACATACAATTCAATAGGATAAACATTTTAGTAATTTCCACCATCTCATCGGGGGTGAGGAATTGTACAAATCAAGAAAATTTATTAGTACATAACAAATGTCAAAACAAAATCTGAACTGGACTGCCCAAGATAGAATTTAATAAATTAATTTAAATAAGAAGGAAGGCGGTGGAAGAAAGGAGGGGAAGGAGGTATAAGGAGGGGGATCAAATGGTTCAAGGGGGGGATGATTTTTTGGATTTTGGGGAGAGTAGTCGGGAGAATTTTTTTACGGAAGAACAGAGGAAGGAAAGTGATGGAGCAGAGAGGGAAGAAAAGTGGAGGAGGGGTTTAACTCCAGGGGGTGAATTACACTCAGAAAAACAAGGAAGTTGCTATCGGGTTTATCGGCACGTGGGCTCGGGGGCTAGGAAACCCGTCGGTTTCCTAGGGCCAGCAGGTTCGTTGGTCGGCAGGGTGGATCATCCGGATTGGCATCAAGGCTTGGACGAGGATCAGACAAGGGAAAGGAAAGGCTACAGGAGCAGGATTAAGCCCAGGTATTTTTTTGGTGTAACCCCCTCGTTATTTTACAAATAAATGAAATCTGAATAAAAATTCATGTAATTTTGCTGTCACATACTAGGACTTAAAAATCAAAATAAGAGTAAATGCCAAATTATTGTTAAATTTTAGGACTTAGTGCTCTGCCCGGCAAGCAGAGCACTACATGATCTCTACTTCATGCACTAAAGACACACTTAAAAACTATGTTCTCTAATCTTCAAAAGATGAGTTATCTAAGGATTAAATATCAAGGAATATGTGCGCCACACTAAATCATGGGTAAAAACAACAGTTACAAAAAATATCACTCAAGATGAGGGAAAAAAGTCACATGGGCAACATGGAGTAATGACTTGCTAGGATCAATAGTTAACTACATTAGGGTACATGCAGGAAACTATAAGGAATTTTACATATAGTTCAAGCTAAAACAATAAGTTTAGCTGCTGTTTGAATTTGACATGCACAGAATTAGGGAACATCATCCTAGGACACTCATAACTATAAATAGTGATCATGATTCATAGTAAAGGGTTTGGAATCTTAGAGACCACCCATTGTATTTCTATATTGGCAATTAATAAATATTTTTTCGTTGCCCCACCATTTCCTTATTGCTTTCATGTGTGCTTAGATACTTGGATAATATATGCTTGATTACTTTCTCATGCATGTCATTAGGTTAATTGGGAGATTGGAGTGTAACATTGGAGACAATGCATAAGAATACAGACTGTCAAGTCAGGTATTCCCACAATATTTGTACTCCATTACTGATTACTCTTTAAATAAACTATCCCATTGATTTATTTATCATGTGTCTCATGTCTGATTGTATTGGTGTCTAAAATCCCTCTCCCAAAATATGACACTATTGCACTTACAGATTTGTGTGTTCACTGAAAGAAGGCAAAAAACTATTTATGTGATTGGGTGTTAATGCCATATTGAATGATGAAAACATTGAGGAATTGAATAACTCTAATTTCAAGGGTGACTTGCACAAAATAATTGACAACACTAGAAGTACTTGTTGACGGTCTGTGCTCTTTTGGGAAATCTATCAAAATAAATAATGTGTTGTAATTGTGCAAAGTAAGGCCTTGAAGGAATTCATAGATGAGATGGAAAAATTGTGCAATGCTAGGAATATCCGAGAAAAAATGTCCAACCTCAATCATGATCATTCACGGTTTCTTTCAATGGCCACTTTTTATATCTTCCTACACACTCAAACCCATGCTTCGATCCTATAACACAACATTATGAATTTTACTTTTTCAAGTGTTGTGTGAAGAATTTTCTCAAAGGTATGGCTTTAGCAGTAATGAGATCTAGCAATTACCATAAATTTTTTTATTTTTTTATATTTACAAGAAACATAAGTTAAACACTTTAATGGAGAATAGTCATTGATTGAAATGGTTGCTGAAATGGTAAGAACCAACATATATTCCTATCAAATAGAATACTTGGTGTCCCTTTAAAGAAAAAACATGGCATGGAGCTATCTTGGCACCTAAAGGAATTGGGTTTTCAAGTCCACATTGCACCAGTTATTGTATTATAATTAAAACCATAGCCAATTACATATCCTATTAAAAGCATTCACAGTCTAGCTTTTAACTCGCAATTCGTATTAATTTTGACATAATGCCCAAAAGAAATGAACAAAACTAGAAACAAACCCACATTTTGCAGACACGTCAACTAAATAAATACCCACAAAATTATATGAATCAAATCCATATTTTATGGTGAGGATATGAACTTGCTTACCCTGGTCATAAGCCGTGATGTTTGCACAAATCGGAAGCACCATCGAGAAAGTAAAATCATTCGGCCCCATCGCCATCATCAACACTTTCCAATGCATCTTGAATATCGATGGTGCATGGCACTAATATTACTAACAGAAGGTAGTCAATTTACAAAATTTACACTTCATTGTCAAAATTGCAATTTTTCATGACACAATTAAAAATGACTAACATAAATGACTAATTCATATTCTTCTAGCTAGTCATTTTTTATGTCGTGACTAAATTAGTCATTTTTAACTCTGTCACTTATTATCTAGTCATATTTGTTAACTGGTGACTAAATTAGTTGCTAATTTTAGTCATTTATAGTTGGGTCAATCAAAATTGCTCATATTTAGTAGTAAATCTCTTGAAAAACCTGTGGTGACTAGAATTTTTAGTCACGTAGTAGCTAATTCCTCATTTTGTACTAGTGTTTGCATTATAGTACTAGTGACTCATATTTTGTGAAAAATCGCTGAATAGATTCGAAACTTCTAGGATGTAAAGCAATGAGCTAATTCTACAATATGTGCCCTCGAAGCTCATCTTGTTTTCCAAACAAATATTCAATATTCTCCCAAGATTCCTTTAGAGTCCTTAGTCCCTCAAGGTGGAAGAAAATATCTCAGGAGATATGAGTGCATATGAAGCTGAAGGCCTCATCAATCCAATTAAAGAATTTGTTCTTCTCAACATGCTACCGGGGCTTAGTTTCTCTGCCCATAGTCATCCTATACAAGCCAATATTATGAAAGGACATTTGCATATCTGCCCTCCAATCAGTTTAGTGGAAGGGTGTGAGGATTTAGGGTACGAGAGTTGAAGGCTCCATCTTTCTGTATGATGAGACGGTCAATTCCTCAAGAATCTATGTAGGTACTTGCAAAAACACTGTAAAAACCAAATTAAATTCGCAATCATGTCAATTTCAAGAATTTCCACCTAGAGATGTACACTTTCTCAAATTCCATCACACCTGGATAGAATTATATGAACATAATTCAGAGGGAGCAAGGCTATCATTCCAATATTTATGTGGAAACTTAGCTACTTATGGCGTACAATGGAGATTAGACAAGACTTGCTGCTAGCTCGAAAAAGGATCTGATACCATGTTGAATTTTTGAACCATTGTTCTATAGGAAAATGAGAGCAATTGTGAAGTAGGATTATGCAGTGGAATATCAAGGACAATGTACACTGAAAAAGACAAATTTGAGACAAATCTGATAAGAATTGATCATTTAATTACAACATTAATATTCATTCATTTAATGAATAATACAATGATTATACAATAAATATAATTTGAATTCCATGGATAGGATTCGAATCTACCAGCTCAACATGACTGAATAGTTAACTAAAGCTGACTGAATATCTAACTAGGTGTGTCTAAATCACTATCAAAGATCACTAGTCTAACTCCTGATGTCTAAATCAGTCTACAATTAGTTAAACTATTTAAATAGTTAAAATGATGAGGTAGGTGGAAAAAGGTGCCACTTCCCCATGCAGCCATGCGAAATTGGCGTTAGACTAACTAAGAGTGATATAACTGAATGTAACTAGAGGTTGAATCAACACAACTACTTACCTACCACAACCAAGTAATGGAAGCTGTTGGAGACACTTAGAGTGCTCTCATATAATGTAGGGATTGGCATCGGTGGCACCAAATGGAACCCATGGCACCAAATGGAACCGGTGGCACCAAATGGCATCGGTGGCACCAGTGGCACCAATATCACGGTGGCACCAAACTCACCCAAATGACTCTCAATTTAGGAAAGATGATCAAATAGAATATATATGGACAAGGGAGGATTATTTAATCCTAACACTACTGAGCCAAGAACATCTCACTCTAGCATGGAGATTAAACAAACATTCCAAATGATATAGAACAAATAAAAAAACCTATTAACAATAACTAAGTGAAATTGTAAAAAATGGTATTTCTATAGGAATTAACAGAGCACCTGTAAAAAAACACAATATTTGTAAATGAGATTTTTAGAATTCTATAGTGAAGTTAAAACGTGTGAAAGAAATTTACAAAACTAAAATAAGTGAAATAAAATACATGCAAGGGTTCCTAGTACCTCCCTTGAGTAGGCATAACCCAAGTAATATCCTAGAACCGTACCTAAGTAAGTACACTTTAAGATGCAACGAAACTAGCACATCTTTATTAAAAAACTGACATTAAAATAGGGAAGTAACACGCCTCTTGATAATTTTTCCTCGACCATCAAGAGAGGAATGAAAATTCTAAAGAGCAGAAGAATTATAAAGTAACCAACTCATATTCTTTGATCCTACTACTATTTATTCTTGAGTAATATCAAAACTACCCATTCAATCAACCCCTTTATTTGTGGAAGATGTCTCCTTGTTAACTAAAAATCAACATGCAAGTTGGTGGGATTGATTCCCCCTTTAGGAATACAACCTTGGAATCCAATAACTTGATTTATCATGGTCTCAGTCCTTCTCCAAGTGGTGGAATATCATGAGCAATATTTGTACTTGAGTAAAATATCCCATGCAATCAACTCGATTGATGGAAGATGTCTCCTTGTTAACTAGAAATCCGTATGCAAGTTGGTGGGATTGATTATTCCTTTAGGAATTCAAACTTGGATTTCAAAAAACTGATTTATTATGGTCTCTAAGTCTTTGTCATGAGAATGATTATGGGACATAATCCCTTAAATTTCTCAATCATGTCTTAGTTTGTCTAGTGAACTGGTTGAATGATATTGAGTTGGTTGTTGTGATTTGATTTCTTCCACTTAGCTTTTAGATGACCTCCACCTATAACTCCATCACAAATCATGAATGATTTGACAAATATTAACACATTATCTCAACATATAGATAAAAGGAATAAACAAATTAAGGGGTAAAAACATGGTATTATGTCTCACTTTGTGGCAAGATAAATGTACTCTGTTACTATAAATGAATGTAAAAAAAAAGAAAAAAAAGTATTTTAAAAATTTAAAAAAATTTAACAATCACTTTTATATTATTTTCGTATTCATATAAAAAATTATTCATCTTGAAGTTTTAAAATTATATTTTTTTGGGTCAAACTTTTACATACACATAAAAATGATTATTTATATTAATAATTTAATAATAATTAAAATATATCATAAAATAAAATTTAAATTTTTTTACGACAATCTTAAACGTGTCTCTAAAAAAACTTGGAATTAAACAAATAAATGAAGATAGGTATGGGGGGTTGTGGTTTTGTAAGTACTTTTTTTAAACAGAAACAGAAAGAGGGATTATATTAACAGGCTGTGCACAGCCATTCATTACATCAGAGAAAGAAAATATAAGGCCGGCAAGGCAAAAATGCTACACACCAGACATGTTCCGTTTCCCAAAAGAGAGAGCATATGATTGTTTTAGAACTACATACTATACGGGTAGTATATACCCTCACGAACTGACTACAAAGAAAAGTGTAGAGATACATAACCCATACAAAACTGGAACATAATAACCCATACTAAACTGAAACATAAAAAGCAAAAGATAGAATTCAGGTGCCTTTCTGAGGCCTGGACTATAAAACAGATTCTTCTTCCATAGGTTGGACAGCAGTTTCATTGACGCCATTAACCCTGCTTTCCTGATTCATAGAAACAAGCTTTTGAATATCTTCTTCTATGCATTCAACTCTGCCCAACAGCTCGAGCAGGTTGCTTTCAAGGTCGTCTGTGCGGGCACCATTATTGCTGACCTCCAGAGATGTTCTACTCACAGTCTCACTCATACTCTTTATTTCCTTAGCCATTTCCTTGTTGTCCATTACCCCTATGGATGTCATCTCGTATAGCCTGCTTAAATTCTTCATAATATCCTGCAGCCCAGGGTTGTTGCCAAAGTGAGCCATTCTGCCAGAGTCAGACGTGATTGTTATTCGGGAAAACTGAATATGCAAAGAGGAAACTGCAATGTCTGCAATTTCTTGCTGCAGGGCTGATTCACTCCAGAGGTTGATTATTTCTTGCTGCAGAGCGGAACCCCAAGAGTTATCTGAGCAAGACGAAGTCCCCAGGGTGTCTTTCTTCCAACCGGAGCTTAGGCATCCCAGAACCCTTTCCTGCTTGTCGATTCGGAATGAAGAGGTATCAGCCTGATTATCGATTTCCCAGGATGCAGAAGGGTAACAACATTGACAGGAGAAGAAGGCGGACAGAGTGAGGTGATCTTTTATAAAGGCTCGGATGAGGGGGAGCCCATGCCAAGGAATTCCCTGCAGTCTCCCACCTCCAACTCCGTCTACCACATGCAGAAAGAAAATTACAGAGCTGGGAGAGCCGAGACCCGAACCCGAAGAGTAACAATGAGACAAACCAAGGCAAGGATTCGACATGAGGACGGAGAAAGAAGTCCCCTGATCGTGCGAAAAGGAGTGACAATAAATTGGGAGCCTGAAGGGAGTTAAAACCGCTGCTGCCAAGGAGGGAAGAGCTATCCACACGGCCACCACAGGAGAACAGACAGGACGTAACCATAAATGCCAAGAGCCGCCAAGAGGAAGGGGGAGGTGAGGGCCAGCTGGAGGGAGGAGGCAAGGGAAGGAGAGGCGGTCGATGGGAGGGAAAAGGAGAAGGGAAGGTGGGATAAGGAGAAAGAAAAAAGGAGAGGGGGGAAGAAATAAGAGAAGGAGGGGGGATAAGAAACCAAGGGAGAGGGATGAAATAAAATCTACATAATCCAAATGTGTTCCCCGAAAGATAAGAACTTCACTTCATAGACTTTCCTGATGAGATTGCGAGAATGAATTCTAAATCCTCTCGTCATGGGATGACTTTGAAGAATGGAGGGTCGCCATCCTGGCTGAAGTGGCCTTGGGGGAGACTGGCTCCAACATTGGCCATGATATCCGCTTCCTATTATTTTGGCGAAGAATGTGATAAATCTTGATGGATTGGGACAGAAGAAGCTTAGCCTTTTTATATAATCTACGACATTTGATATTTCCTGAGGGATACCCATTGATCATCTTATAGATGACATGCCTAGAGTCGCCGAAGACCATAACTTTCTGGAGTTTTTTGTCCCGAATAAGATGGAGACCCTGGAGAAGAGCCATCCATTCTGCTTCATTGTTGGTTCTAGGGCCAAGTCCCCAGGCAAATCTATGTTCCACTTGTCCTCCGGGTTCCACTAGAATCCCACCCGCGCTTGCCACCCCTGTGGTTTTGTAAGTACTTATGAGATGCTCGAATAATAATAAATGGCCTTTAAAGAAAATGCAATAAATAAGATATTTTTGTTAGTGTGAAAAAATGCCATAAAAAATCTCATTCATAATGAAAACTTTTGTTTCATTACAACATTGTCTAATTTTAATGGATTTGTAGATATTTAGTTCATTATCTTTTATGAAAGTTGGTCGCCGTAAAAGGGAAAAAAGTGAGACACATTACCATGCTTTTACCCTAAGTAAACATTAGTAATCAAATGTTAAGATATTCATTTAACAAATATGCATGGGATTTAAGTAAGATTAGGGTGAATCCATGAAGATGGGTAACACTTTTTGGCCAAAAGTGACACTCAAAATCCATTTTTTTACTCATTTATTAATTGAAGCACTCAAAAAACATATATGTCCTGTGAATTCCAACATGCACAAAAAAACAAATTTTAGGACATTATGTTGTCTTTCCACCTCTATTTAAAAAAAAAATATTAATATCATTTAATAGGCCAAATTTGCACTTAATGAAAGGTTTGTTTTTGTAATTTCAAGAAAAATTAACAAGTGACTTGTGTGCACATAAAATAATTTAGTGACAAATGCATAATTTTTGCACCGAGAGGTGCTTTACATCCCAGTATGAGGGAGATCTTGTAATGTGTGTGGATATGAGATCTTGTAACATTTGTCGATATTATGTCAGCCAAAAATAATATTGTCGAGTATGGGAGAGATGTTGTAACATTTGTTGCTAACAAAATTAAAAAAAAAATTAATTATCTGCTAAAATAAATGTCGGCCACAAAAAAAACCTAATATGGGGGAGATGTTGTAATATTCCTACCTAACAAAACAATAAAAAATAAAAATTTGATTATCCGCAAAAGAAAATGTTAGTCATAAAAACAACACATTATGGGAAGATGTTGTAATGTTCTTGCCTAACAAAATAAAATAAAAAAATTTGAATTATCCACAAAAAAATGTTGACCTTGCACATGGTTTTAAAACCATGTGTAAGGCCTCCTAAACAACGCATGGTTTAGGAGGGCCTTGCAAATGGTTTTAATACCATGTGCAAGGCCTCCTAAACAACCCATGGCTTTATTGTATATGGTTTAGGAGGGCCTTGCAAATGGTTTTAAGACCATGTGCAAGGCCTCCTAAACAACCCATGGTTTTAGGAGGGCCTTGCACATGGTTTTAAAACCATGTATGGGGGAGATGTTGCAATGTTCGTTCTTAACAAAATAAAAAATAATAAAAAATATTATATGTCGACTATAAATAATATTAAATATTAATAATAAAAACATTATATATCGACCTTAAATAAAAAGATGTGTCTTTTGGTTTGAATCAAATCAATGGCTATATATAGGACACACCAAAGCTGATAGCTCCGTGAG
>LPNX010471999.1:358413-425888 GCA_001517045.1 Pseudotsuga menziesii | reverse complement strand
ACGAGCATGGTATACGCAAAATGCACTATGGTATGCATATTTTTTTTGTTAATTTATTTCGCAATATACAATTATTTATTATTTTTAGAAAGTGACCACATCTGATTTCAACATCATTTTATACACGTGTGTCCATGCCATCCTTTTTTCACTATTTTAAAAAATTGAAAAACTAAAGATACCCTTTTGAAGAGGATGCGTCGATGTGTGGGCTGTGCATTTTTAAGAAATTTTTGGTTGTGTGTTTTTTACCTTGCGAATCTTTCTTTGAGCTGCTTCAAATTTGTTGTTAGTTTTTCTAAGTGTAAGTTTTAGAATGAATTAAAAAAAAACCCATATGAATTCCAAAACGCATGCATGATACCTCAATGGATAGAGGATTCGGTGATGAATCTATCGGTATAAACTACGCCCAATTATGTGCCATGAATGGCAGGGTTTACACCCCTGGAAGACACGGAGAAATATTGATTTTCTTGTAAGAGGACTAATTCTTTGTTTTTCAGGCACTCAATCGAGGTATGTATCTTGATCGATGTATTCAAATACCTCTACCAAGGTTTTAACAGTAGCTCGATAAAGGGTGTATTAAATCCTCGATCGAGGGTCTAATAAACCCTCGATTGAGCTACTGCTAAAAACTTGGTCGAGGTAGTTCTAAAGACCTATTTTTATAATTTTTTTTGCACAAGGAGCTCGATCAAGGTATGTAGCTTGATCGATCTCTTAACACCTCGATCGAGGTTTTATTAAACCCTCGATCGAGCTCGTGCTAAACCCTCAATCGAGGTTCTAACACCTCGATCGAGGGTTTAAGAAAACCTCGATTGAGCATTTGTTAAACCCTCGATCGAGGTGTTAATACCTCGATTGAGGGTTTACAAATTGATCGATCAAGGAATGTTTTTATGTTTTTACCGAAAGCGCCTTACCAAAAAGTGTAACCCAACTCCATGGATTAACCGACCAACTACAAAGGAAAGGAAATATAAAGCAACTGTACCTAACTAGAAAATGCAAGATGAGAATGCTCATTCTCAGCACCTTATCACTTATCTTTCTTTAAGGGGCAAGTCAATGTAGGTCTATGCCTTGTACTATTTCTTAGGTGAACATAAGAAAGAAATATAATTTTCTATGGTTATACAAATATAAAAAGATGTAAGGCTTCAGCATCTACCAAGACAAAAACATATCATTCTTGCATGGAAAGTAAATAAAATAACATTAAACAAACATTCCAACTTATATAAAGCAAATAAAACAAACTACTAACAATAAGTGAAATTGCAAAAATATGATTTCTATATATTTACAAGATTTCTACAAGACGTTTTCAAAATTTCTACATCAAAGTTAAAATGAGTGAATGAAATGGAAAGAAATAAAATAAGTGAAATAAAATACATGCAAGGGTTCTGAGTACCTACCTTGAGTGGTCCCAACCCAAGGAAGCTCCTAGAGCCCTGCCTAAGCAAGTACACTTAAAGATAAAATAAAACTTGCTCTTATTAAAAATATGATATTCAAATAGTGCATCAAGCTGCCTCTTGATACAAATTCTTCTTGACCCGTAAGGGAGGAATGGAAATGTTAAAGAGAAGAAGAATGAAAACTAACTCATATTCTTTGATCCTACAACTATTAATATTTGCGTAAAATCAAAACTACCCATGTAATCATCTCCTTGATTTGTGGAAGATCTCCCCTTGTTAACTAAAAATCAACATGAAGTTGGTGGGATTGATCCCCCTTTAGGAATTCGACCTTCGCCATCAATAAATTGATTTATCATGGTCTCTAAGTCCTTATTCAAGTGGTGGTAGCTCATGAGAATGATTAGTGGACATAATCCCTTAAATTTTTCAATCATGTCTTAGTTTGTCTGGTGAATGAGTTGAAGCAGATTGAGCTCGTTAATTGTGATTTGATTTCTTCCACTTAGATTTTAGACAACCTCCACCTATAAATATATCACAAATACATAATTATTTGACAAATATCATCTATTTATCTCAACAAATAAATAAAAGGAATAAACAAATAAAGTAAACATTACTAATCAAATGTCAAGATATTTGTTTAACAAATATGCATATGCTTTAAGTAAGATTGTCATAAGTTCATCATTAATCACACTTAGTCCTTTTCATATCCTTGAGTATCACTAAGATGGCCAAATAATGTGTTATTTTAGGGGCCCATCATTGATCATAAATGTCTCTTCTAGAGTTCTAGTTTTCGACCCTCTAATCCTTGAACTTAATGTTTCTAAAGTTGGATTAGAGTAAAATTGGTGTATGCTGACATACATGTCCTCATGGAAATAAATCATGGATTTCTAAGGTGAGGTGAATTCTCCTCTACTCATTTCCTTAATGGAGAGCTTGCATCTAGTACATGTTCTAGTGGAGTTGGTTGTCCATGTTATAAAAACTTCTCCTATCCATCATTTTAACCTTGAGAAAATGCAACTCCTCCTATAATTGATTCATATATGCTTCCATCCCAATGTTAATCTTTCTTAAAAGCACATCTCTATTGGTAATTGGATTCTTAATGATGGGATTGTATATTTTATATGTGATTCTAGGAGAGCATGAATACCATATTGAACTAGTAAACCAATTCACATCGGCCCTCCCAGGAATAGTTAGGTTCTAGTTTAGCAGAACCTCTAAAGTTAGTTGTATGCTAAATTATTCCCTATATGTGTTTTCGCAATGTCAATTCCACAATTTCCTTCCCTGCAACAAAGTTCTTGAAACTCTGTTTCCACAACTTTCAGGATGCAGGATGCATGATTCCAAATTTTTCGAACCTTCCTCCCACAATTATGATCCTGCAATAGCCTATCCCGCATGCAGGATGTGGGATGCACGTTCACATTTTCTGGATTTAGCTTCCCGCAAATATTCACCCACAACATTCTGTCCACATCATCAATCTTCTGCGGGGTGGATCTGAATTGTTGATATTTATTTTGATGCGGATCTAAATTATGACCGTCAGATCGTTGCGGGTCCAATCTCCATTGTCGATCTAGGTTTTCTTCTGCTCATTAAACCTACAAATTCAAACTTTGATTTTTCTTGATCCTTACAGTGATTGATCTATCTGTTTCTGAATCCTGCAACAAGTTTTCTTTGCGCATACATTTCATTTACGAAATACTTCAATTGGATTGATTATCTAATTCTCCCACATGATTGATCAGAGAATCGATCAATCAATCTCTGTTCTTTCCCGCTTTCAAGAACCCTAAATTCGTACATAGATTTATAAGTCTTTTATAGAAATTAGACAAGCATCTAGTTCATGAATTCATACATTCAAACATAGCTGAAATTTACACACACAAAATTATGCTGAAACAGGCTTTTTAATTCATTAAATGAAACTGTATAGACGATCCGTTTTGGAACCTACGTTCTAATTTCTATCAGGTCAAATATATCTTTAGTTGGCCTTTCCTCTATTTCCCACAGGCCTTATAGACCTCTCTCTCTATCTATTTTCTTCTATCTATATTCTACTTCCTTACTACCTAATCTACCTCTATGCCTCAGAGGCATATAGATATATATACAAACAGATATCTGAAACCAATTCTGGTCCAGATCCAATAAACACTCAACAATCTACTTAATTAACTCAACTATCAATCCTATCCTATGACTCGCTACTCTTATTGAGGGATTTTATACATGATTCATCAATTACTCATCACTCACCTAGTGACTCACCTAATTGACTCACCATTTATCTAAAATCAAATAAAACATAGGTTTATTTACAAAGTAATGGTGCAAGATCATCAATTCAAAAATTAAGACCCCTCCTAGGCCTGATCCAACATTTAAATTGGAATTTGAATGGAGAGTATGATACTCCTGCATCAGACTCCCCATGAAGAAAGAAATATGACCTCCACGCCATAGCCTTCTAAATTTAATATACTTGGATTCCAAACTTTATGCTGTAGCTGATCATCCATCTCATCATGTTGCTCTGTCTTTGACATATTTAGTTCTCATGGTTTCCAAATTTTATGTTGCAATGCTCCACTATCTTTGCTTTTACATTCTTCCTCTATCATCTGTTTTCTATCACCGTTTTGTCTATTTTCTCTGCTGATGAAAATATTCATTCTTTCCTCATGCCTTCTTTGATACATCTTCACCATCAGCAACCTTAGTCCTTCAATCTCCATATCCAGTCTATCCTTTGGCTGGTACACCTGCATCTTCTTTTCTTTCTGAAACTACTACTGTCCTCTTGACTTTTTCTATTGTCCACTAAATTATAAAATAACTCAGTGTTTTGGCCTTCTACCTACTCCTTTTCAATGCTGCAATCAAACATTAAAAAATTATCTTTATCAATCTTTGGATTATTCAACCAATCTTCTAACATTTTTAATTCCTCATCATATTTTCTAAAGTTAGCAAATTATTCTTTGTCTTCAGTAGTCAACCCTGCAACAACAAATTAATTTAGGCACTGATCACCCATTTGAGACAATATAGTCTCTTCTTGCGTCATGACAAATTTCCTGTCTCTGTCAGCAACACATTTATCCAAATATGCAAGTGTTATGTCTGGTTTACCTTCATGAGACCATGTCATCTCATCCTTCAATTCCAAAACAAAATTCTGGCTTCGACCTATGTCAAGAGTACATGGATACTTCTCTTCTTCCTTTACCCCTAGGAAAACCTCACAAGGTTTATCAAATGTTACCCCTACAATATATACGCAATTCATTAATTCCAAAAATATTGAAAATTTCATCACTCATCAGCACATTCTTTCACTGATCTGAACTCTCCCAAGAGTTTACGAGATTTCCATCTAGTTCCTCTTTTGCATCATCTTCATTATTCTGGAATTCATTTTCAACGAAGAACTCTTTTATCTCAGTCATCTCTTCTAGTAGCTTAATTTTTTCACTGAACTCTATCTCTAATATAGTCTGAGCTACAGGCTGTATACAACTTTTATCCTCCTTCACAATAGGATTATGTTCTGTTGTCATGCTTTTAAAAAGCATTTATCCTCTTCCTTAATGATCTCTGACAGCCCAAGATAATTGTCCATTTTCTCCCTGCAAAATCACATCACTCAAGAGTTCTCCAATACCTGCAAACATACACCAATAATTAGTTTCAAAAACATGAGACTCTAAATTCCCTGTTATTATCTCCTGTGGAATCCTCTTTTTGTGTTGGTTTGAACACAACATCAAATCCGTACCATATATACCAGAATTATACTCTGTTATCATGATTTTGAAAAGTACACTTTTTCTTCTTCAGACTCCATGACAGTCCAAGGTGGCTGTTCAACTTCCTCCTTCATCAGAATGAAATTCTGATCCTGCCTTGTAGAAATGTCTTTGCACATTTCTTTGTCTTCCTTCATCTTGATATCAACTTAAATTAACTGTGTTCCTCTATCTAGCAACTCATTAATGAGTTCCTTTTGCTGCAATATTTCAGACCTTTCTTCATTTGAGAGACTTTCTTCATCAAAATTTAAGACAGTTTCAAAAACCTGCTTATCCTCTTCAACAAAACCTGCAATCACAAATAAATCATCAGAGTAAAAAACATAAGACCCTTTGGTGTCATTTGGTCTCAGAGTCATCCATTCCATAAGTTTATCTGTACTCTTTACAGAATTCATGAGACTCTCAATTGGTCTCTCCTTTTTTGCTTCATCATCCTCTCTAAGCAAAGTACCCTGTTTAGGTTCACAATATGAAACCTCTATCTCAGATTCAACTTCTCCGAGTTCTTTCTTCAAATCAGCAAACATATTTTGCTGTAGCTTCACCTGTAGTGAATTCCATCTTACCTTCTTTTTCATGATCCAACCATACCTCTGGTTTTCTTCTTTAGCAGCTTGCATCTACTTCTCCAAGCACAAAATGTCTTTTGCTAATTCTAGCAACTCCCTGTCATCTTCTTGTTTTCTTTTCTCGTTTCTTCTGCTGTGGATTTTCTCTAAACCTATGCAATGACCTTCAATAGTCATTGTCCCTATTTCCTTCTTCTCTTTTGTGAACTCCATTATGTTCACTTGTGAACTGCTTTCCTAAGCCTTTCTCAACAAGTTTCCACACTTGTCTACTATACCTCAACAAGCTATCTCTCCTTGAGCTTGTCCTTTTGGTATCTCTGGTTCTTCTCTTCTAGAACCTTTTGAGCATCTCCTTTTCTCTTTTGGCTTCTGCAGGTCCACTTCTCTTTTGAGAACATGCACTAGTCCTCCCTTTTCCAACCTCTGTTGGATTTCACTTCCTCAAGAACTTCTTTGTTCCTTGCTGCTGCAAATTCACATAACCAAAATTAAATATAGAAATCAATCATATCATACCTTTAAGACTATCTACAGTATTTTTCCACTCATACAGTTGGCGGAAAATACCTCCATTGTTATCTTCAAAAGATACTCCTCTTCATCAAGAACAAAATTGTCCTTGTGCACAGATCTCCCAGTTGTTATTTCTGCAATATTTCATCAATCTACAGGACTATCAAATACTTTCAATGATTCTTCTGCATTCCTCTATGGCTTAATCAACAACTTCAACCATGCATACTCTGTCTACAATCAATCCTGAATACCCTCTCACATGACTAACCTTCTCATACAATTGCCAGTATTCAATTTTAAAATAAATACTGAAATCATATATTGATTTACCTTTCACACAGAATACCTTTAACCTTCTCTGATACAAAATGTTATCAGCATGAATATTCATAAAAACATATCAGAGTTATGCTCAGATACCAAATGATGCTAGGAGAACAAGAATACCGTATTCAAAACTCCAAATTTGAACCAGTAAACCAATTCACATCAACCCTCCTAGGAATAGTTAGGTTCTTGTTTAGTAGAACCTCTAAACTTAGTTGTCCGCTAAATTCTTCCCTATATGCTGTTTCCGCAATGTCGATTCCGCAATTTCCTTTCCCGCAACAGAGTTCCCACAACTCTTTTTCTGCAACTTTCGGGATGCGGGATTCCAAATTTTCTGAACCTTCCTTCCATAATTCTGATCCCACAATAGCCTATCCCACATGCGGGATGCACGTTCACATTTTTGAGATTTAGCTTCCCGCAAATCTTCGCTCCCAACCTTCTGTCCTCATCATCGATCTTCTGTGGGGCGGATGTGGACCGTTGATCTTTATTTTGATGTGGATCTAAATTTCGACCGTCAAATCGTTGCAGATCCAATCTCCATCGTTGATCTAGGTTTTCTTTTGATCATTAAACCTACAACTTCAAACTTCGATTTTTCTCGATCCTTATAGTGATTAATCTATCAATTTCGGAATCCCGTGACAAGTTTTCTCTGCACATACATTTCATTTATGAAATCCATCAATTGGATTGATTATCTAATTATCCCACGCGATTGATCAAAGAATTGATCAATCGATCTCTGTTCTTTCCCTCTTTCAAGAACCCTGAATTCGTACATAGATTTGTAAGTCTTTTACAGAAATTAGACAAGTATATAGTTCATGATTTCATACATTCAAACGGAGATGAAATTTACACACACAGAATTATGCCGAAACAGGTTTTTTCATTCATCAAACGAAACTGTACAGACGATCCCTTTCAAAACCTGCGTTTTGGTTTCTATCAGGCCAGATATATCTTTAGTTGTCCTTTCCTCTGTTTCCTACAGGCCTTATAGACCTCTTTCTCTGTCTATTTTCTTATGTCTATATTCTACTTCCTTACTACCTACTCTACCTCTATGCCTCACAGGCTTACAAATATATATACAAATAGAGATCTGAAACCAATTTTGGTTCATATCCAATAAACACTCAACAATATGCTTAATTAACTCAAATATCAATCCTATCCTATGACTCACTGCCCTTATTGAGGGATTTTATACATGATTCATCAATTACTCATCACTCACCTAGTGACTCACCTAATTGACTCACCATCTATCTAAAATCAAATAAAGCATAGGTTTATTTACAAATTAATGGTGCAAGACCATCAGTTCAGAACTTAGGACCCCTCCTAGCCCTGATCCAACATTTAACTTGGAATTTGAATGGAGAGCAGGATGCTCCTACATCAATATGCTTTAGACTCATTGTATTTAGACAAATTGCATTTCTTGCTTTGGTCATCTTGTTTATTCATGTACATGTACCTACACAATGCACTCAAATATTATAAGATGTGATACACATCTTGTGCCACTCCATGCCTCTTGAGGAACTCTATCACTCAAACTTTTTGTAGGAGTCTTCTTCAGAATGTAAACTGAACCTGCCAAAAAAATGATTTGACAAATGTTTTCCACACCATTTTGCTAAGGTGTATATCAAGTAGTAAACTACCTTTTGATTCCATGATGCTTGCAAAGTTCCATGAAATCATTTGACTTGTACTCGCCTCCTCTTAATCCACTATTAAATTTATTTGTGTGGTGGGATTGACATGAATTATGATTTAGTTGTAGCATCCAATGTATCGCTGAGAAGTAATTGCCATTTCTACTCCTTGCCTGCTACGAAGTATAAACATAATGATCATGGAAAAGTTTATGGCCATTCTTCGTTTTAATCAACTTCACACTAAAAGACGGTGTTAAATTTGTTGATGAAAAATCTGCTTTTGCACATTCTCGAAGACCTTCATAGTATTAAAATAAGAGTACATTAATAATAATGTATTTAGTATAATTCGTCTTAAGAGACTTCAATTAACATTGCACCCTAACCTGATTGTGGTCTTTTAATCCTTAATTAAATATGGGTGGCAAGAATTAAAATAAGAGTACATTAATAATAATGTATTTAATATAATTTGTCTTAATGGGATTTACAAGGGACTAGTGGCTAAAGCCACTCTTTGGTGTTTGTCGAAGGGATGGGGCAACCTCTAAGTGCCTAGTGTTGGTCTTGAAGGCCAACAGTCAAGCTTAAAAAAAATTAAAATAAGAATACATTAATAATAATGTATTTAATATAATTTGTCTTAAGCTACTTCAATTAACATTGCACCCTAACCTGATTGTGGTCTTTTAATCCTTAATTAAGGATGGGTGGCAAGGATTAGATGAAGTGGCATATATATACTAAGTAATGAAATTGGGGGTGCAGAAAGATCTAAGGGTGAAGATTTCATGAGTGTGGACAACCAACTGATACGTTAATTGCCAATCCACCGTTTCGATTATAAATCCAAGTCTTTCATCACGTGGGTGGGGTGACGATTCATGGATGGGAATTTGATTGATCCAATGCCTTGCAATGTGATTCCTATTGATGTTGTCTATATGCTCTAGTGTGTATGTGTTAGTAATAATATATAATGTAAGTTAAATTCATTTGCAAATACATATATTTATAAATAAATAATTTAAAAAAATTATAATATCAAAATTTACCATTTATAAATGTTTTAAATTTCAAATATTTATGATTTATTTATTTTTAATTTATTTCAATATTTAATTGTCTTAAAATAATTCAGTTATATAAAAGTTTTTTTTATTTTCTATTTTATTTTAATACTAACAAAATAAGGAACTAGAATGCTAAAATCTCAACCATGGGAGAGAGCAACTAGTTATTAATAAATATTTTAATAAATACAAATGAAATTAGATGGTATTTCTTGTTTTTATACTAAAATAATTAAAATTTAGTTTTTTTTTTAAATTAGTTTTTAAATTTAATTGTAAAAATCAATATCAATATGACACTTACACCAAGATTTGAGCAATTCAAATTTATTGGAAATTTCTATATAAAAACCACCCTTCCACTTATATGGCAGAATTATACCGAATTGTCTACTTAGGGATGATTTTTTCCCTATTTCTTGTTGATTTTTACTAGTTTTTGGCTATGATTCTTCACGGAATTTTTAAAACATGTAAAAACATTGCTAGATCTTACAGAGTGTGGGTGCTTGAGGGTTTTCCTGTGAAGTGATTTTATTTCTGCACTTAAAATAGCCCAACAAACAAGAAAAATTACAAAATTACAAGATTTTGTGACTTAATTTCACTAGATTCCAGCTGAAAATCAACCAAAAAATCAAAATCATCCCCTGGTTAAACAACTCGGAATTATACTACCCATATGACAGAATTATACTACTATGATTTAAAAAAAATTCAAGTTATTGCATAATATTAATTCCTTAATCATAATATAAAAATGCATGTAATATTCATCAGCTATCTCGCAATAATGTTTTCACCAAAAAGATGAAACTGGTTTGAATGTTAAAAAAGGCGCACATCAATTATCTCCACGATGCTCATCAAATGAACAACTATTAGGCTTCGAAGATTCCACATTCTCGGGATTATTCTCGAAGTCTTTTTCATACAGATCAACACCCCACCAAGTGCATACCTTCTTGTTTTCATCAGAAGGGATATGGCACGGGAATAGGACAGAGTCATCTTTTTTTTCCTCACTGTTAATTTCTGGACTACGAGGATGGGAAGAAGAACCCAACTGCCGACGGATCTCTTGCAGCTTCTCCTTCCCCCCAACTAGAAAACCTTCAACGTCCTCACTGTTTCCAAAAAAGCCGGGCATAGAACTGTCATCTTCATCGTGAAAGTGTGGCAGATAACCGTATTTTGCATGGGCAGGGCGGCTTATATTAAGCTCCTTACCTTTACCTTTATCAGAAGAAGGATGGGGCGCTGTAGTGCCCTGGTCCCGATTTTCAACGTTATAGCTTTGGTAATGCCTAATCGTTTTGGGTTCCTCTGTCTCATGTGGGTATGCCATACCATCAGCGCCTATGAACTCTACATCTGTCCTTTTCCATTTATCACCATCAGCCATCCTCCCCGGCATTTTGTCTACAAACAAAAAGCGTTTCTCGTTTATGTCAATACCCAAGCCGTCCTTGAGGACCGAAGTGATTTCTTCTTCCGTAAACTGCCCTTTACGGCTTAAAAGATAACGTGATAGGTATTTTTCAGATTGACGATTTTGTAATGCCTCCAGAATTTGTGATTTCCGCCGTTCAAGTTGTTCATTTACAATGATTTCCTCCGTCCTCGGTAGTTCTTCAGGCAATGGGTCTGATTGTATGGTTTGGTTCCCTGTAGGTGGTCGAGGAGATTCAAAATGCTCATATCTGCTTGCATTATCATTGCCTTCTGCTTGAAGGGCAGATTCAGTTTCCTCATTTCTGTTGTCATCGTCATTCTCTTGTTCTTCCCTTTTGATATCCATTGTTCCCTTTGACACAGAGTAGTGAGCCCGTCCACCTAGGCCAAAGAGATGGGAAGCAATGCCTGAAATGAGAAGCCATAACACACATATATCTGATTTTTCGCTGAGCGAGACGTATGAGCTTCTCCTTCCCTTTCAATTATTACGGCTTTTCAAAGCCTTGGTAGGTTAATCCGTCCCTTTCAATTATTACGGCTTTTCAAAGCGTTGGTATGGCAATAGGCCGAAAATTAATCAGCTTCTGTCACAGGTTTATGGTTAATAGTTGGATTTCAAAATGTCAAGATTTAATGATCAGCAACGAGGTTAACTTTAGCAGCAATCATTGCTCTGCCACATGCTGATTAATGGTGCCACATGCTGATTTTAGACAAGAAACTAATTGCACCTAAGAACGGCATTTTACAACCCAATAGGGAAAAATTAATTTTAAATTATTTACAATTTCATATATATAAAACAACATATAAATTAGATAAGCTAAAACCATAAACATTGAATTACACATTTCCTAACATTTTCACTCTAAAAAATGAGTTTGCACCTAGAGAGATTTGATCCCTTTATGTGTTTGGTAGATCCTTTTTTAGATGGATCTATGCTGGTTACAAAATCATTATAATTATCTATTTATAATATAATATAAACATTAAAGAGTGAATGGTTGTGCCTGTCAGCTATGCAAGTATATGAGATTTTGGACTTCTTTGAGAGGATAATTAACAAGATTAACCTGAATGTAACAAGTGCACAATAAAGATAATTTATTTATTTATTAAATAGTATTTGTTTTAGGTTTATATTAACTAGCTTAATGTTTATATTATACCATAAATGAATAACTATAATGATTTGGTAATTAGTTTAATGTCTAGTGTTTGTTTAATAGCTAGCCATCTCCACAATACTAAGTGGCTGGATGTGTATAGAAGTTCACCAACCACCAGCTAGTTATTGATTAGGCATTTATATCTTAGAATTTTGGGGTGGAATACCATCTATACTTTTCCTATATTGCAAAAGAATGAGACAAGTGTAATGTCTAAATTGATTTTATGGTCCTCCTTCAAAATTCGTAATAAACAATTATAAAAAAAATTGAAAATAGCTCATGTGATAAATGCACTTAAAACAAGTAATAGATAACTTATTTGTGGCACTTAACTTATGGCCTATCCATGCTCACGGACCACAAGTTAAGTGGTTATGTAGTTATTTTTATAGAGATAGGTGTTTATATCTTTGTTAAGTGGTTATGTAGTTATTTTTATAGAGATAGGTGTTTATATCTTAGAATGTGGGGTGGATTAGTGTTTATGATTTTCCTAGACTGCACAAGGATGAGACTAGTGTATTGTCTAGATTGGTTTTATGGTAGTAGTTGCATTTTTGAAATAAACAATTATTAAAAAATATTTAATGGAAATAAATAATTATAAAAAAAGTATTAAGTGATATGCATGGATAACTGGTAGGTGATGCATGAATAACTAGGAGCGGATGCCTGGATAAAGGTAATTTGTTGCACTTAACTTGTGACCTATAGGTGTTCACTAGCCACATGTTAAAGTTAAATCACTCTGATAGAAAATATATGTGGGTAATTCTGATTAGTTGAAAGCTTATGCCAGGTGTTTGTTATATAGATAGGTTTATTAGTGTTTTATGTTTTATTTGTATTAGTTGGTATGTTATTTAGGTTAATATGTCTTTATTTAATGTTAAGTTTAAAAAAAAGAGACCATCTAAATAAAAAGTGTTAAAAATTGTTTTAGCTGAATGTTCTGGAATATAAAAAGAGAAATACAAACAAATTTATACATAGCAATTTTTTGTTTAAAAATAATTAAAAAAATAATATCATTTTTTTTAATATATACATGTACATATATATTAGCAACTAAACACATAATTTATTACCAACATTTTGATAGAAGTAAAACATGAAATGCACATTCTATAATAAAGACTCAAACAAACAACAATATTGAAATTCGGCATTCACCTTTATCCACCAAATACATCAAATTTAAGTAATTATATTATTGTCACTAATACCTTGAATTAGATTAAAGGGAAACACACTTCATAATTAAAACTAAGCACATATAATTTATTACCAAGTTTTTAAATAGAAATAAAACATGAAATACATAATTAAAACTAAACACATATAATTTATTACCAACTTTTTTTATAAAAGTAAAACATGAAATGCACCGTTTTATAGTAGAGGCTCAAACAAACAACAATATTGAAATTCGGCATTCAACTTTATCCACCAAATACATCAAATTTAAGAATTATATTATTGTGCACATTTTATAGTAGAGGCTCAAACAAACAACAATTATATTATTGTGCACATTTTTATAGTAGAGGCTCAAACAAACAACAATATTGAAATTCGGCATTCACCTTTATCCACCAAATACATCAAATTTTAGAATTATATTATTGTCACTAATACCTTGAATTAGATTAGAGGGAGGCACACTTCATAATTAAATGTAAGATAGAAGGTAGGTGTTGTAATTTAACTTATTGATGGAAGTAGATTAGTAAACTTGAAGTTAGCTCTCTTTGATAAATTTTGATATTGAGTATTATGTCAATTTAATCTTTTGCTTATGCATGCTCGTGAGCCCATGGATTTTTTATATAAGAATTATTTATGATGGGAGGAAAAATACCTTGATTTTTTTTAAGGGACAGGATGCATTTTTAACTTACGGTCTATCAAAAGGTGAAGTGGAGAAGGATAATAAAGTGATGATGAGTATAGTGTCGGTTCATGTAAAGGAAGGTGAGTAGTCATTGAAGAAAATAAAGAGAGAAACATGGTTGCTATCACACAATACTTTTTATAGAGGAACTCATGGGAGGTTTTTTTTTCTTGTAACATATTATTTGTTGTTATGTTTGTAGAAAATGAAGTAGAGGAAGTGGAGGATGTGGCTATGAGAGATTATTAAGGAGAGGTTGATTATGACAAGAATATTATATTTGTGGAATATATTTTGCAAGAATTGGGAATGGTGTTTAAGAGGTAGGTTGGGGTAGTAGTGAGCACAATTGAGTGGGACCACTTTAAGTGAGTAATAACCAGTGGTGAAAAAGAAAATGAGATAATAGAACCTTCTAGAACATATCATAATAAATGGAAGAGATGTTAATAGTTAGGTAGATGCATAACACTACAAGATCAGGATAATGAAATAAATGTTGTGGACACTAGCAATAATGAGGAGTACATGAGGATGTTTAATTTGCACCCTTTTTTTTCTATGTTTTGATCAATATGTGCCTTAAATATCCAACAAGGGGAGATTAATGGAGGAGTGTCCTTAGATCAAAATGATATCTTGTTCATCTCATTCAATATTTTAAATGTTTCTTAAATCATATTTCATATGTTTTAGGTGAACACAAAATATTCTACAGTAATTCTATAGGACAAGAGATAAAACCTCTCATGTTTTAGTTACAACATAATATGTTCAAGAAATTCTTTTAGAAAAGTATTTGGAAGGAAAATATATTTTTCTACTAAAGTAGCTACAAAATTAGTCATCGGGGGAAAGAACATTACCCTAGTGGTGGAGTTTGCAAACAATAATTGTTGGCATGTAGAGAGTATACCCAATCTTAAACACTAATTCACCGACAAATCCCTTAGATATCAACCCTGTTGGCATCACCTGCAAGCAGATGAAGTCTCACCCGAGCAATCTATGGGAACTGAAAGAACCAAGTTTCTGCAGTGATGAAGGGATAGGAGGCATACATTCTACTAACCTACCATTCATTCATATCACACACAAAACATATAACATATTCATAAAAACTGATAACACATTCAAATCAATAACAAGAACAGATCGTTCATGCACATAATAAATGGAACATCCATCACATCAAACACATAAGATAATTTTTCCAAACTAGGTTCACTTCACTATTATTATCATCTGAATCAATATTACAAAACCTATGCATTGCGTATCAGACCTCTGTATTAACCCCATAAATATATAGCATAACAACAACTATTGAGGAATTTGTCCTAAAAGCCATTCACTCACCCCTTCTACCCAAATATTCCTTATATATAATTTATATAATTCAAAATGAGTTGATCTCATTACAATGTGGAAACAAGTTCCCAACTATTTCTAAATAACTTCTATATTTTGCACACATTGGTCCTTTGGATAACTTGTTGTGCAGTCCCCTTTTGATGCATAGCTCCCAAAACGTGTCAAACAACCCACTCCAAGAACCCCCCAACACTCACCTATTTCCCACCTTGAGCAACTTCGTTCCTTTTGTTTTGTTTTCTTTACCAAGTTCTAAAACTTTGACCAAGAGATTTTGCTTCAGTAGTCTTCCAATTATTATATAACACTTTTTGAACCAGAGTTTCTACCCATTGCAAGAGGCATCTTAATGATTGATTTGAGAAGAGTTCCAACCATTAGTCCTCTTTACAAAATTATACATTCCACATCTCAGATGGAGCATAAGATTGTGGATCTTAGCCTTCACATTATTAATGGCATCTGATCTCTTGAATTCCTAGGTTATTCTATCTACTCGTTAGGATTATTTCTACACTGATACTAGTAGTTTTGGTGGTGCCATGTCTCTCTGTGTTTTGGATCCCTTAGCTCTTGTATTTTTCTGACTATGCTTTCTATATCTTTAGCCTTGCAACCTTCCTCTATATCTCAGGTTCGTTGTTCGCCTCTGCATATCTGCAATGTTTACTCATCGAACTAGCTTCTCTAATCATTGATCCCTTTTTACTTTTATAGCCAATTCCTAAGTACATTATCCTTCCTCATTATGATGTTCCTTCATCTCTTGTACCAACTTTGTGGTTTTGATCCTAATTTTCTATCATGTTGAAATCTTCATTGTTGATTATACAACTCATGACCACACGTGTCCATTGTCGCGAGTCACTTCAACCCTATTATTGCACTTTATTAATGGTTTCAACAAGTTTCTACAAAGTTTGATTCTTGGTTGAAGCATTTTCTTTGGCTTGTGCTTCTGGTGTGATACTGTCCTTTTCTATATGCGTTGTAGTTATCTCATTCACCTTCTCGACACTGTCTTGGGATGCTTGTTTCACTATAGCTTGCACTAGTGCAAGCTAGTTAGTCCCTCTAAAATAGTCCTCTTGAAATGACTTCAAATTTTGTGCAATACTCCGTTGTTGAGCTCTTAATTGATTTATGTGTAATTGTTTCTTTCGTTTTTCCACCATTGCAGTCATACACTCTGTTATGGGAAACATTCTTATTGTTTCTTCCCGTTTCTGCACCTTCTCCTGTGTAGACTAAAGTCTCTGATATACTGCCTTCAACTCATTGTCTTATATCAACTGGGTCCAAACTTGAGTGCTTTCCTCATACATCTTTTTGTATTTTTCCTCCAACATTCTGATGTTGGCTACTGCAATGCTGGTTGTGTTCTCTCTTTGTGCTTACTCTTCTAGTGGGGTGCTCAACATGGTGCAAACTTACAAATCCAATATTTTTGCGTAGAATCCCTAAATATATTCACTTATATTATTTTACCTTTTATTTTACTAGGGTATCTTCTTCTACTTGTACTTTTGGGAGGTTATTGTATACTTCCTTCACAATCTTTTTTAGTTTCTTTCTTTCCTGTGTATCCTCTTCTTTTTTCGAACACAACTTGTCATAATTATCCTGCAATGCATCCTTTTATATAATGGATTTGTTACACTCCATGGAAGTGAATTCGTCCCTTGTTTTAATTTCCTACGTATCGCTTGCCTACAAACTATGTAGTACGTTTGAGGGTAACTGCTATAAGATTAGATCTATATATCAAACTTTCGTCGTGCGCTCTTGAATTTTTTCCTGAGAACTCTAAATACCTTTGTGTTATCTTCAAACTCCATTTTTCTATTGATATTGACAATGGATGTGACATCGTATGATTCTACTCAGATGTTTGATTTATTCTATGTTATTCTTTTGTCATTCTTTTGTCCTCTGTTATGGTGTTATCCTTTTTGTTTCCAGTATTTTTCGTAGCGATGCTAGTTGTTCTTGTATATTTGGCATGAATTTATTATTTCCTTATTGAAAACTTATCCAATGCTGATTCTATCACCTCCTTGACTTGCTCCTCAATTTTGTCGAAGTCATTGTCCGTTAATTCCTGGACAACTACTTCTTTTGTCACTTTCCCTTTTTTTCTATGCTATGATGGACCCTCCTTGCCATGTTCTTTTCATTTCTCACCTGTGCTCTTATTTTTTTCCTATGTGGTTTCTCCTACACCATTTCTCTATTCTTCTTCTTTTTCGTCTTGTTTCTCTTCTTCCCATTCTTCGTCCTACTCCTCATCCTTTTCTTGTTCTTGGTATTTTCCCTCTTCCAGGACTGGGACTTTGCACTCTACACCCTAATAATTGATAATGGAACTAGCATCTTCCTTTTTCAGACTAAAATGTGTTGATAACTATTGCTTCACTAGATCTCTTCTTGCTTGATTATACATATGGTGCATCCCCGCTTTAAAGTGCAAATTCCTTTTTATACATAAATGGTTTGTGCTAGTATGCACGAGGTTGTCTAAATGATATCCTTTATAGTTTCATTGTATACAAATAATGTAATATTATTGTCAATATACCTCCTTTTGTTTCTAGTGTGCCACAAACTAAAATATCTAGCTTCCAAACATAGCTTCCATGCAACGTCCATGAAATGTTTATCTTTTGGCTCCTTCTATGCAACTAGATAGCCAAGCATATTGGAATGGTGAACCATTTTCTCATGCATATGTGAAATAATCCAAGAATTTGTTCATATTAGATTCTGCTAGAAAGATCTTGGGACAAAAAATGTCTTCACATAGATTGCACAAGAGAAAATAAGAGAAGAATAATTGAAGAAGGACATGAGAAATCTTCCATTAATTTATTATTCACATTATGGGTGAATAGATAATACAAAATCAATGAATAATTCGAATACCTACACAGGTAGTTGAATCTACCAACCTAGACCGACTCTAGAGGTAACTAGGAGTGGGAAAATTATCACTATAGCTAACTAGTGCAATTCCAGATCACTAAAATAGTTAATAACCAGTTACAATAAGTTACAATCAGTTAACTGAAGGGGGTAGGTGAACAAAGGCTCTTATAATACCTTGAATCATGCAAACTAGCGCTAGAGACATTGGAAGTGATCTAACTGATGGGGATTAGAGTTTAACTAAGGATAACTGATAACTTAATGGAGTAAATTGTTCATGGCACTCTGAGAGGGTTCCTATAAAATAGGGACTGATCCCTGGAGATCCAAAATTCATGCAGATAGGTGCAATAAGTGGCATATATCCAATAGCTATGTTCCCCATGCACCGGTGAAGTGATGAGACTTCCTAATCTAGGGAAATCAATAAAATAGACTTTATGTGGTCAAAGGGGACAAAGGGAAGATTAATAATAATCCTAAAACCCCCCTTTATTCCTAAATTTGGACTACCTGGGCCCTGGTAACTAAGACCAAAGGTCACCCATTATAATCTAAATGCAAAATTTATTTGTCCATGGAAAATGAGGGAAAAGGAAAAACCCCATGGGGAAAATTCTTCCTAAAAAATGGACATGAAATACACCAAAAAATGAACTACTCCAAATCAAAGTAGGTGTGAAATTTATTAGATGTTTGGAGGGATATTCTTCTTGGGAAGAAGAAGAATATGCTCAAATTGATAAGGAACATATACAAGTGCATAGGAGTTTATGGGACCATGTAAAGCAATTGGGATAATATCACAAAAGAGAAACATAGAGTGCTCATTCAACTTGATCTTGAAATCAAGTTCAAATGATTCTTGATGTGCTTGATACTTCGAACCATGTGAATTAGATTCAGCTCCAGATGAGAGGAGCATGCATCCACGCGAATGCAAGAGGTATCCATCATTTCTAGCATTCGTGAGGAGATGAGTATGTGATTGAGAAGGAAGAGACAAAAGACTTGGGACCATCGATAGTGAATGCTTGAGCTCCAAAATATGATGTATCTTCTAAAAATATCCATGAAATCACAAAACACAATATCATCAATTCATAATAATATACTGACATGGAATACCCAACACTAATTTTGAAAGAGCCTTGAAGTGCTTGATTTTTCTAACAAAAACTAATGAGATCAGTTACAAGCGTAACTGATAGGTATTGAACATCTGGATTCAAACCAATTAAGGTGAGATATGGTGAAGACTTTCTTCAAACATGAAGGTTTGAATCTCCTCTTTTGGATTAGCTGCATGAAAACATGAGACATTAATTTTTTTGAAAAATTTGAGAGCAGCAACAGAATGAGTCTAGTTTCGAATTAAATCAGTTGAAGACTTAGTGGGATGGAAGGAGAGTTCTTCAACAATGGAGGTTCAAATATCGTCTTCTGGATTAGATGCATGAAAACATGAGACATCAAATTTCTCATAAATTTTGAGAGAAACAACATAATGAGTCTGGTTTCGAATTAAATTAGTTGAAGACTCTGTCATTTCTTCATCTTCTTGAGAAATAATGTAGGTTGGAAGAACTTGAAAGGAGATGTCAGATACACTCTCCCAATGCTTTGCACTAATATCTTCAATATTCTAGCCAAATTATTTGTCCAATATAGACCAAAATTCACTTGGGAATTCAATAACATCAATGAGATAACGCATGCTAGAAGGAATGGCTAGACACATGGCTCCATATGCTCTGTCACAATTATTGAACTATAGATATTTCTAATCATCAGATTCTAGCATTTCCACATCTCCAATAGACACATCAAAGAGCTCATGGCTCTTAAGATATGCAATCATCTTCAATTTCCATTCATGATAGTTGAATGATGATAGAGGAGGAATTGATACCAAATCCATAACCTATTGTACCTGCACAAAACTAGAAAGATTTTTTTGTAAGACGAATCAAACTCTGTTTCAACAATGAGCACATTTTCTGAGTCTGTCACACTTGAAAATATATATCTAGACATAATCCAGAGTTACCAAGGAAATTATTGCATGATTTATGTGGAAACTCAACTGCTTCTGGTGCATTAATGGAAATATTTGAGGGATATTCAAATGTCTTAGCCAGGATTTGATACCATATTAGATTCTGATAGGAATATATTGGGACAAAAATGGTCTTCACATAGATTGCACAAGAGAAAACAAGAGAATAATAATTGAAAAACAATATGAGAAATATTCCATTAATTGATTATTCACATTATGGGTGAATATATAATACAACATCAATGAATAATTCAAATACCTACACATGTAGTATAATATACCAACCTATACTAAATCTAGAGGTAACTAGGAGTGGGAAAATCACCACTAAAGCTAACTAGTGCAGCTTTAGATCACCAAAATAGTTAATAACAGGTAAATTTTTTTTAACTAAAGGGGGTAGGTTAACAAAGGCACATATATTCCCTTGAATCATGCAAAATAGAAAAAGAGACACTGGAAGTGATCTAATTGACAGGGATCAGAGTTTAACTAAGGATAGCTGATGACCTACTAGAGTCAATTGATGGACACTGCTGGTGGCAGTTTGAGTGGGTTCCTATAAAATAGGGATTGATCCCTGGAGACCTCCAAAATGCATGCAGAAAGGTGCAGTAAGTGGTATATATCCACTAGTTATGTTCCCCATGCACTGATGAAGTCACAAGACCTCCTAATCTAGGAAAATTAATTAAATAGACTTTATGTGGTCAAAAGAGACAAAGGGAGGATTAATAATAATACTAACAGTTCACTAGAAAACTTTCCCAATTCAGTTGTATGCTTGTTGCACACTTCTTTGCTGCTGCTATAATCCTTGCTGCTAACTAATCCTTGCGACTTTTTCTAAAAAAATTGAAATAAATTACTTGCATCACAAACTAATTGTTTCATCATTGATACTTTCTACATCCAATCCATGTTGTTCTCTATGCGTGCCAAATTTATCTTTCATCCTCTCGACTAGTGATTTGTCCTACTTCTTATTTTTTGAATAAAAGTGCTAGGTCCTCTCCTATTGTTGGTAGCTATGTTATTTGTGTAATAAGCTTACTGTCAATGGACACTAGCTTATTCAACCACATGAATCCTCCATTTAAACAAGTAAGAAATAGTTGTACACAAGTATTAATCTTTGGACCTCTTCCAAAATGCAATATTTCCAACAAATGAAATATTCCTGCTTATTGCAAAATGCTTTCCTATTGTTGAGGTTCTACAATCTGGAGTGAATCTGTAGTGGTTATTCTTTTGAGATAGTTTTTTTCTTTGAGATATGGAAATTTGTTTGCATATATAATATCGTGGTCCACATACTTCATACTAGTCACAACTCCCAATATATTACCCCCCATTATTACCTCCAACAGTAGCTCGGGTGTCTCCAAGGTATACTTCGACGAGTTAGGCATGTTAACTAGTTTTGCAGTCATCTTTCTTGGTGGAACATATGTCCTTGCAAGCATAGATGGATAGTATCCTGATGTTACTACCCTTAGTGTTTATTTGAATGCTTAGGACTACTTGGTGTGTAGCCTCTTCATTGACATGAATCTTTCTTTCTTGGGTGGTGCCATTACTTTGCAATTTCTTCGTTGTTTGCAACTCTACTTTATCCCACTTCAGATCTACTTGTATTCAAACTCTCAAAAGACTATTCCCTTTTCATATAATATTCAATATTGTTTTATATATTGTTTTCCCTATCCAATCTATCTTGACGCTCAATTATGCATTTATTCCCCTTACTAGGAAAATATGGGTCTATATTTTGCCTAAATTTAGTCTATATTTTCATCATCCTGTCAAAATATCTTCTTTTATTTTGACACATTTTTTCCCATTAATTTAGTATGCCATTACATATATTCTTTAATGTTCCTAACAACATTCAATACAAATATTCTTTTGTACGCCTTTTGATCTTCCTTTCTGCGTAGTATGGCATTCACTTTTTTCTTTTTGAGACATTTTCTCAGTTTTACTTTTTCCTTTTTTTTAAATTTATTTTTCAGCTTACTATGTGGAAGGATGGTTGTCCCTATATAGTTTTAGTTAAATTTATTTAACAAATCCTTCTAAGGGTTCCTCGTTCATTTTCTCCAGCTAAACAACCCCTGCATCGATGAAAAAAATTATTACATAAGAGCCCAACTAATGCATTGTAAACTTAATTGGGTGCTTTAGAAACTTGATGTCCTAGAGAAAAACTAGATATCGAGTCCTGAACTAATTTTTCTTGTTATTCCCGTCATTCCATGCCTTCTTACACGCTTCCTTTTTTTGCACCTTTTGGTGAAAGCTTGTGACAAAACGATCTTCTTCTAGCTCCATTAGCTATGACTTAAACATCCCCATACCCAACAATGTAGATAATTAAAATTTTTTACTTCAAGAACACTTGTTCTCTTTCAAACACCAAGCATGGATGTTAACTCTCTCTTCCATCTTCCTTCTCAGGATTAGAAACCACTATAATAGTCGTTCTTCCCTTGACAGATCCCTTCTACGACCGAAAACACCTTTTTCCGCACTGAACCTATCTTCACCGCACTGCTACTTCTGCCTTCTGCTTTTTGCACTTTGGAAGTCGAAAGTCAGAAAATAAATGGGAGATGGAACCATTTACACACTCTTCCACCTTCCACACTTCCTCTTTCTTCCTTTCGCACCTTGGAACTCAGAAATCAGAAACTCAAATGTGTGAAGGAACTTTTAACGACCTTTCCTCCTCCCGCCTTCTGCACCTCGAAACTCAGAAATTGGAAATTCAAGTGCACGAAGAAACTTTTAATATTTTTCTCCTTCCGCCTTCTTTACTTCCGCTTTCTTACTTCTACACCTCGAAACTTGAAAATTAGAAACTCAATAACCCGCCTTGTCCAATTGCTCCTTTCCGATTTTCACCTTCTTCCTTCCTTAGGAGGATTCCAAGGGGAAGAAACGCCAAATCACAAGCATTCTGACCCTTTACTCAGGCTTCCATCCTTCCCAGACTTAGGAAAAAATTCATTGTACGTACAAGGCAAATATAGATGCAAATGCAGGAAATATTCAAAAGTAAACTTCTACTTAAATCATCCATAAGAATTCAATCATTAAACACAACAAATCCTAAGCAAATACATTGCATAAACAACATAACAAAGAATACTTATCTTGGATGGTCAAGCTGTCCCGCAACTAGCAAAATCGTTGCAATGTTCCACCCAACCATAGGCTAGTGTGTGTTTGCAGGATGTTTTGGGTTAAGGTAGTTGCACAACATCGCGGATGCTGCACAAGGTCAAATACACAGTGCAAGTGGGAGAATGGCACGAATCATGCAGCCCTAGGAAATAATGCATCAATCCAATATCTTTCATCTCGAATTCTTTAGCTAGATTATTCTTGCAATCCTTGATATTTTTCTCATTTCCGGTTAGAAATAGATCATCCACATACAACAATAGTATGGCTAGTTCATCATCCATAATCTTCATATAAACATTAGGATTAGCTTTACTCTTGGTAAATCCCATGCTTGTCAAGAAGCTATCTATTCTACCATACCAAGCTCTAGGAGCTTGCTTCAGCCCATATAGATCCTTTTTCAACTTGCATACATGAGTCACTCTGTTTTTGACTTCAAATCCTTGTGGTTGTTCGATGTAAACCTTTTCCTCAATCACACCATTAAGGAAAGATGTCTTTACATCCATTTGGTGTAAGTCCCATTTCATCATGGAAGTAAGTGCCATGATAGTTTCAATGGAAGTGTACCTTGCTACTAGAGCAAATGTCTCTTTATAATCAATTCCCTCTTTCTGAGAGAATCCTCTAGCCACAAATATTGCTTTGTACTTTTCAATACTTCCATGTGTAGCATGTTTTATCTTGTAGATCCATTTTGAAGAAACCACATTCTTGTTTTCTGGTTTGGGAACAATATCCCAAACATCATTCTTTATGATTGAATGGTATCCTTTCGTCATTGCTTCAACCCATTCTTTCTTCTGTGCAACTTCCTCATATCTGGTGGGTTCTTGGTCTACAAGATCACACATCAAAGCTACATAACTGGAATATGCATTTGATCTTTTGCAGGTTCTTGTGGAGCCTTCTGGTGTTCCATATATTTTTGCTTCATGTGTGAATTCTCTTACCCAAGTAGGTTTTCTCTTTCAAGAAATATCCATAGTAGGGGGATCCTAAGGCTTTAGCATGTCATGATCTTCTGATGCTACTATTTCAGGAATTGGTTCAACTTATATCCTTCTGGGAGGTACATCTTCTTCATGTACTTCTTCAAGCTGACACCTTCTAGATTTCTTAAGACTTGCCTCTTCATCGAAAGTTACATGCCTACTAATATCGATATGATGGAATAATGAGATGTATATCTTGAAGGATTTGGAGACTTCATAGTATCCTACAAATATTCCCTTCTTACCAGAAGGATCCAATTTGGTTCTCTTCTCTTTCGGAATATGTACATATACTTGACAACCAAATATATTGAGATGGCTTACTTCAGGTTTCTTTCCGGTATACATCTCTTCAGGAGTATTAAATCCAAGAGAACTGTGAGATAATCTATTTTGTACATATACATCTGTTCTTGTAGCTTCATCCCATAGGTGCATAGGGAGGTCTTGGTCATGAATCATGCAGGTATTCACTGCTTCCATGATAGTTCTATTCTTTCTTTCCACACCACTGTTTTATTGGAGATTATAAGGAGTGGTTAGTTCCCTCTTGATTCTTGCCTCCTTATAGAATACTTCAAATTCCTTTGAAGTGTATTCTCCACCATTATCTAATCTTACTGTCTTGATTCTCTTTTCTGACTGACCCTCTATCAAGGCTTTGAATTCCTTGAATTTCCCGAACACTTCACTCTTATTCTTCAGGAAGTGTATCCAAGTTTTTCTTGAATAATCATAAATAAATGTGACATAGTATTCATATACAATTAAGGATATGGAGGGCATAGGACCAAATGCATCATAATGAATTGGTTCCAATGTACCTTTAGTCTTTGTGTCACTTTTCAAAAAGGGATTATTGATGTTCTTTCCCTGTGCACATCCCTTGCAGGTTCCCTCATGTTCGATCTTCAGATCTGGTAACCTTGTTACCACCTTGCTCACATAGGGAAATGCTTTGTAGTTGGTGTGAGAAAGTCTCGTATGCTATAATTCACTTAATATGGTAGTATCATGGATAAGGGATGTCTCTGGATGTCATTTGAGCTTGTACACTCCTCCTCCTTCTTCTCTAATGACTTCAACCTCTTCAAGTGTCTTTCCTTTGGACCATATAAGTACTTGTCCATTTATAAAAGCAACTCTATATCCTTTCTTATCTAGAGTTGAGATGGAGAGTAGGTTCTTTTTCAAAACTAGTACATACAATACTTCCTTCATCTTCATGGAGGTGCCAGAGTCAAGCTTGTAGCTTGATTCATAAATACCTTTGATGGGATGTTGATAGTCATCTCCTAATGATACATTTTGGGAAGAGTTCTTCTCTTCAATATTTGACAAAGTTGTCTTCTTTCCTGTCATGTGCTTAGAAGGACCACAATCAATAAGCCATGTATCTTCTCCAGGTGTTAGAGACCCAAAAAGTGCAGAGAATAACACATATTATTCTACATCTTCACCTCCGTTTATCTTTCAAGGTATTTCTTCATCCTCATCTTCAGCTAGATGAGAATGATGCATTTTGTTGTTTTTGTTCTTTGATGATGGACTTCTCTAGTAAGATGTCCTATCTTATGACAGTTGTAGCATTGATACTTTGAGTGATCCTTCTTATTCTTCTTCTGGAATTTCTTCTTTAAAGGCTTATGATTACTCCTCTTGAATTTTGATTGATTTATTTCTTTAGTATGAGTAGCTAGAGCTTGATCATATTCGCTACTCTAGCTTCTTCTTGTATGCAATCTTCCCATACTATGTCAAACTTCATACTTTCTTTTCTTGCACATATAGTTTAGATGAATGAGTCCCAAGGTCTAGTGAGGCCATTGAGAGTAGTCATAACCAATTCATCCTCATAAAGGGTATCTCCAATAGAACTTAACTTCTCTTTGATCTGGGAGACCTTTGTGAAGTAATCTTGAATAGATTCTCCTTTGCTCATCTTGGTGCCCTTCAATTGAGCTCTCAAATTCATCTTTATGTTGATGTTCTTTACTTCATACATTCTAGAAAGTGCATCATACATTTGCTTAGGTGTCTTCTTATATGACACCTAAGGGATCAAGTGATTCTTAATGGAATCAACAAATATCCTCATTGCCTTTATTAGGTCTTGTTCATGCTTCTCCTTAGATTTAGCTTATTCAGTTTCTGCAACTTCATTCTTGATGTACTTCTCAAGACCATTCTCTTTTAGAATGAGGCCAATCATATACTTCCAATCCAGGAGGTTTTCTAGGCCTTCCAATTTGTCCTCAAGTTTAGTGCTTGGGGCCATCTTGTCCAATAAGTCACTCAAAATTGAAATTTATCAAAACATGAGATTGACCTTACCAGTAGATGCGCTTGGAGGAGGTGATTTGGTTGTTCCAACTAATTTCTGGAGATCCCCAATCTCCAGTATTCAAATCCTACTTGCAAGGTTGCAGCACTTCATATTTTCTGGTTCTGTTTCACTGCCAAACTAGGGTTTGCTTTCCCAGATATCTAGCCACCCAAAAAATTTGATATAGGGCTCAATAGATGCGCTTTGGGAGGGCACAACTTTATATGCAAGAATTTCTTCAAAGCTTGAACTTTTTCATAAACCCTAATTTCTTCTGGAGAGGGAGGAGGGAGAATTGCACCTTGTGAAAGGTGCTCTAATCAGGTTAGATCTGATACCTTGTTAAGTTTTCATATGCTAGACTAGATTCAATAGTATTCAAGTCAAAATCATAGCAGTATATCAAGAATCACTGATAGAAACACAATCACAAGATAGACACAACATTTCTCTTCGGAAACCCTTAAGGGGAAGAAAACTGAGAAAAAATTTCCTCTGTATAAGATATATAAAAGACAACCCAAAAAATAGGTGTTCTTGTCCTTCTATTCTCTCTCTCTCTCTCTCTCTCTCTCTCTCTCCCCTATGTACTACACAAGTGAGTGAGTCTGTGTTCAAATAAGAACCATAGCTCCTCTATTTATACACATGTGTCAATTGAGTTTTACACTAGACAAGTCGACCCCATTAAACTATCTAGGTCGACTTCACCTAGGAATACTCAAAACAATATATTATATTATTTATTAGGGTACTAAAGACCCGACATAAGTGGATGCTTTACCTCATGACTCTATGATGACCAAATACAATAGTAACACCCCGCCGGAGTAATAATAACATCTCCCTTGGGTTACATCAATAAAATACATTTAGAATATCCTTTGAAGTTACAATATTTCAACACCTGTTGGGGTGGTTCTTGTTGTGTTTGTTTGTTGGAATTCCTTTCAACACTTATTATTATTTCATTTTTCTATTACTAGTGTCGTTGTCGTGCTTTTTGTAAATGATATTCCAAGTCCTCTTGCATTGCTACTTCTTCCCAAACTCTCTCAACCCTATTTCTTTCAGTTCTCATGATAAGATCATATAGTTTTCCCAAAACTAAAGTTTGATTCCCTAGCTAGTTTGGCATATTTGGTTGTGTTGATTTTGGTAGTGTCATGAATTAGCTTGAAGTGGAAAAGGGAAAAAAATGTTATTAGTTTATAAATACAAAACTTTTTTATGCAATAATGTGAGTGAGTCCATAGGTCACATAGTGTTGTAACCATGGCTCCGATACCACTTGTAACATCTCAAAATTCTCATACATTTTTTTATTTTTTATATATACATATATCGGAGATGTTAGCTCTTAACTCTCTTCTTCAAATGGCCCTAGTGCTATATTTTAATTATGACTAGGTTGGATATGGATAACTTTTAGTCTTCCTTTATGGAATCACAACTTTTATAATACTAGCACTATCCTTATCCAGTGTATGTGGAATTTAATGACTTTATATTTGTTTGGTGGTAATGGAGACTTTATATATAGTAATGTCATTGATGTGTGGTTAGTAGTTGTTGTTTTTATCTTGATATGATAACCAACTGCATTTTTATTATTTTTATTATAACGGTTCCCTTTCAACATTAGGCCCAAGGATTACTGACTTACTTAGAAATGTGCTAATGCATGTTTGTTATTTTTGTTTATACAATGATATTGCTACAAATAAATGGCTCCTTTAATTTGAGTATTTGGTTATTGCAAAAGGTAAAGGGGTAAATCATTGGTTAATTATGAAAATATTGGGTGGAAACTCCACAAGTTCATAAAAAGGATATTATGATCCTCATTTAGCATGAGAGTTCAAGCCTTGGTCTCTTGGCCTAGAATACACAAGGGTTTATTGGTTGGATATTATAGCTTAATGCTTGAAATTACTAGGTAGTATGGAAAACGTTTACTCATTGGTTATCATTTGTGATATTTGAATGTCATGAACTTAGATTATTGTGGGTGAAACTTTTCTCTCTAGAATTATTAATTGGACTTTCCACATCGACATGACCCTTATGGGAAACATTAACTAAAATCCAGCTGAGGGTTGTTAAGGGGGAAGCATGTTGAGCATGTAATCACTATGGGTCTATACACTGCATTTACGTTTTGTACTTTCCTTGATTGTAGCAGTCAAGATTTCCCTTTTCACCAGTCAAGGGCTTACCCCAACAGATTATAAATCTTACTTTGTCTCTCCTTAGTAGAGCTTGGATCTGCTAGGGTTTGTATTTAACTATGGTCGTAGCCATCTTGAGTTCCGATCTTATGAATTGTGAGTGCATCATCTAGTGAGAAACTTGTAAGCATGGCTTCTCTATAAAAAGGTGAGTTGTTTCCTTTCATCCAACATTGATATGTTAATGGATAGTATTTCTTCTTGTTCATTCTTGGTTAAGGATGCGTTGGTCTAGATTTTGATCCTAGTCTCTAGTCTTTCTTCAGGTTACATAGGTAAGCTTTGGCCCTATGCTTGTTTAACAATTCCTTTTTACATTTTATGCAAAATTTGAGTGTTTATTTCACTTCATAACTCATTTTCATTCTAGGAATGTATGTAGGCTTGACCTTATGTAGATTTATTGAGGGGTTTGGATGACGGTTTTGGTTTCCATTAATTCTCGTAAACCACCAATCTCGAATTCAAATGCCAAGGGAGAAACACATTGGTAGTAACAGGGGTAACCCTGTGAAAGAACTTTACGACAGATGTTTAATAGTTTATTTGTTTTTCAATGTCAAGTTGTCATATTTTTTTTTTGCCAAAGGGCATTGTTTCTCAGTGAAAACACTTTTAAACATTCCAATGCTAGTTCTAGTTGTTAAGGGCTTACATAAGTAGGGATTTGATAATTATTGTAAAGGATCGATCCTTATGGGATTTTGTATGTATATTATTTTTGTAAAATAAAGGGGTTTTGCAGAGGGATTCTAAGCCTCTCCTTCTTGGTTTAAATTGATATGAATATGTATTAGTTTTTAGGTTGAATGGATGCATGTTTTGGGTTTTCCATTCCCTTATCGTTTACTTTGTTTATCTTACCATGGATTAGTTTCTTAATTCTTAAATTAATATATTAGGCTTGCACAATGGGTTGTGTGAAATGATTTATGGTTTTCTGTATAGTTGCAATATTGGGGATTCGATTGTTTGATTCGATGACTATAAGTTGTGTCATATTTTTAGTCCTACAGATTGTAGTGATTGTACAACATATGTATGACTATTTGACATGTGTTGATATGGTTATTTATTTTGTTTTTTACTATTTGGCGTTCTTCTAAAAAGGATGAACTGGGGGTTTTTATATGGAGCCCTATCATGGTTTGATTCAATCTTATCTTTGTTTATTAATATGATTGTTCAATTTTATTTAAAGGCCGAGTTTTACTCAACATAAATTTATCCTTTTACCACCTATTTGATTTCTAAGAAAGGAAATTCGATGTTATTAATGATATTTGGATTTGATTTACTGGGTATTGTTTATGAATTAAGTTCCTATGTCTGAATACTATTGAGTGTACATAGATTTTGTTTATGTTTAAGATTTTATTTGTTATCTTGTTATAAAAATTATTGGTATTTATTTTTAGGGTTAGGGTTTAGTTCTTCTATTTCCCTCATCGTTGCTTCTGCATGAAAATGTCTTTCCTAAACCCTATTAATTTATAACTAACCTATAAATGGGAAACTCATGTATGTAAATATTTATAGTTACACATTATTTAAACATTTTAGATAAACTTATAATTATATATACATATATTTAATATAATCTCTAAGGATAAGATGTCTATTGCTAGGATTTCAAAGCATGGAGATAATATTTTAAATCAAATAAATATAAACCCTAGCTAACTCTTTTCGTTAACATACTCAGTAATCATTTAAATAAATAGAATTTAAATACATGAATGTATATTAAATATCCTAAATACTACTACACAATAGACTATCCAAAATTTACTTAGATAATACATGAATTAGTTTATCAAATAAATAACTATCAAACCCTAACAATATTTCAACCTAGTAAAAATGAGAGTTTTTTTATAATATTATTAGGCAGTCTCTGAATTAACAAATCAAATAAATAGACTCAATATAATAGATACTTTCTTTCTAGAAAAGAAACTTAATATGGAATATAAAGCAATCATATTTAGAGAAAATGAAAATTTTCACATAAACAAGAATGTAACGGTAGTATATTGAATAACTTATTTGAAAACCTCTCAAGCAACTTACCATGGGACTACCCAACTCCACCATACCATAGATAACTGCATCTGTTCAACATCTTTCAACCTTTCCAGATATCACCCCCAAGTTGAACCAAGCTTATTAGTAATATAGACTTAGGGTTATTTACTATGAAAATCTTGTCTTAAGTAGATGCTTCCATCATGATCTGTTTACTCACCATTGTGGATTACCTTATTTTCATAAGCTTCCTCTTTCAAGAATTATTTTCTTCCAGGCCAAACAAATGGAAGAAACTAGCTCTGAGTACTTATATGGAAATCCAAGCCACACCTTTTGAGGAAAACATGTAGAATTGCCTCTATAAGCTCCTCCATCTACCTTAAAATGATTATATTCTTAACATATTTTAAAGGAAGGGCTTGCTCTCTCTTTTCAGGTTTAGAAGGTTATGCTCAGATAGGAAATTCAAATTAAGAGAATAGATTTGTTTTCCGTCAGAGAATGATGAAGATAACTTAGTCGCCTCATCGAATAGTTAGTCCCAAATAAAAATAATTTATTGAATCAAGAAGCAGTTAGGGTGTGCCTTTTCATTTCCTCACAATTTACTTAAATTATTAGTTATTAAATATCCTATTTATGTTTTCTCTTTTAAATTTTTTTAATTCTCGTAATTCTTAGACCCCTAATAAGATTGCCCCACTTTAAACACTAGTTCCCCCATATTAAGTTACCATAAATATTTAATGTTTCATTTTTATAAAGTATCATATTTTATGATGCCTCACATCATTCATAGGTTCAAAACTATGACTTCACCAAAATATGCAATGTGTCTGGGGGAAAACTTGAGGATGTCACACACACACACACACATTATGATAATCATGTAAGGCCGTAGCCTTACAGATCAGATGCTAGAGAGGAAATTAAATGTTTTTCCATTGTATACTCTATGTGTTTGGATAGGTTGTTTTGTAAAATTTCCTAGATTAAACACTTATACGAGTCTTACTTTCAAAAAACTTTCATTTTTAAATAAAATAATTTTGATTTTCTTGGTATATGGAATATGAAAACTTCAACGGAATATTGAGAGAAAATGAAAACCTCATTGTGTTATTATGTATCTCTAATCATAAGAATCCTTTCATTAATGTTTTCTAGAAACTCCAATTATTAGGTCATAAAGGTTTTGTGGTTTACAAAATATCGAAGTTTTTAGATACTCTTTTGCATGCTGCATCATGAAGTTTCATGAAATTTCACTTTCTTTAGTATGAATCGGAGGCCTTTCAATTCCAATAGGATGTTGGGATTCCATTCACACCTAAGTAGTCTAGTCAAAGCTAGAGTAGTTAGTCAATATTATTAAAATAAATAGCATTGTTTAATGATCTCTTTGAATTTGTTCAGGTTAACCTTTATCTAATCCTATATAAAGGTTGTTACGCCTCCTCATAATACATGTTACTATTCACCTTCATCTTATTCTATCTTTTTATTTTAGTTGGGTTATTAACTTCTAAATTCTTATTGTGTTTGTCTTAGGAAGTGATGACCTTTGATTTCTATGTGGATCAATTTGTATCATAGCATGTTCACTCATGACACCTAATCTGAATTATTTTTTCATGCTATTAACCCAAGATAATTTAGTCACTATTTCCCTCTCATTTACTTTTATTTTTATTTAGGCTTGATGATATTCCAAACACACCACCACCGTGTCACACCTTTTTTCCCGCATTTCCATTTTTCCATTTGCGTCAGATATCACCATGCACCGTTTTTTATATATTTATTTATTTAGTTCATGTTTTACACCTCTCTCCCAACAATGCTCACCCATATTTACATGAACTCAACAAATATGACCTAATTCTATCAATGGATTTTCCCTCACATTCCTTTCCCTATCCGTTTTCTAAATCCAGTGCCATATTTTTTATTTACCTACTCACTATTATTTCTGTGATTGGTCACTCCTATATCTTGTTCGTCACCCTCTCATATCCATTATCAACCTTCAAATCTTGAAGCACCCTGTTTCTCTTTTTTTAGTTGTCACACAACCCTTAATAAGCGTCCTCCCTCTATGATTCCTCTCTAGATATGCACTTGGAGATTAGGTATTAAAGTGACCTTCATATTCACATGTACAACTACTATTTTCGAATCAATACTCTTCTTCTACGTGTAGTTTACATCCACTTCTATTTAATATTTTGATCTTCTTCTCTTTATTCTCTACAGAGTGCATCCCATGTCTCTAATTAACCTTTTTTCCTATCCTATTCAATTCTCACCTCATATTTATTTATTTTTTTCCCTACTCTAACTCTTCATTGTTCCCTTTCCTCGACATTCATTGTAAACCCTAAAAGTTGACTTTCCCATTCATTCACTTGCTTGACAATTTTCCCCTTTCCATCCATATTTCTACCCTAGCTACCACTTTCATCTCCAACCCTTTTCTCATTTTAGATCACTTTTTATTTTTTATTTTTTTTACCTTAATTCTTATTGCATCCATACCTTGGATCACCTACTTTACACCTTTGTGTTTTGGTCATTCTTTAAACCTTGTGTATGTGTTCTTTAAGAATTCACTTTTTCTCATAAATATGCAAAGACTTGGCCATGGTATATATAGTTCCGTGGGGTTATTTGTAGTATTATCATTGATAAACCATACAAGAATCCTATCATTGTTAAAATCCCTAAAGGAGGTGCAAATGAGAGGAAAAGTGTTATTGCAGTCACATGAAAAAGCTACTCAAGTGTTTAGTTTGTGACATTCATTAAAAATTATATTTTAGGTAACAAGTTTAGTTCTATCATCCATGGCCACACAAGCCCGAGCGCTCACATTTGCACTCTTCAACAATAATGTCTCTATCCAGTATTTTTGTTTTATTAATTTTAGTTTGACGATCCAATGATATGTTTTGTTACAACAACAAGTTCATGGGCCGATTCTAGTTCTTTTTCAACAATAAATTTCTCTAATAGCAATTTGATTTCATCTAAGGAAAGAAAAATTCAGATAGAGTTATTTTGGAGACATGCACTCCCACCCTGATATATGTAGAGACCTAATTCAACTACATCATATCAACATCATATTGATCATATTCATTTGGAAATGTTCTCTCCCAACTCAATCTATGTAGGTACCTTCTTCAAATCAAAATTTCCTCACAACAACATCTAGATCGGGTTCATTTGGAGATGTTCCCTCCTACCCAAGTCTATGTAGGAACCTTCTTAGTTTAAAAAATCTTCATAGAAGCATCTAGATCAGATTCTTTTGGAGACGTTCCCTCCTGCCCTGGTCTATGTAGAAACCTACTTTAGTGAGGAAAAATCACATTATATTTAGTATTTTCTTGCAGAGTTCAACAATAGTATTTTTAGACTTAGTTTCAGTGTTATCACACTTCAACTATGAGGAGGAAATAAGGGACCCTTTCCACTTCAAGAAGGAGTAATTGGTATGAATGGGATTCCCATCCATCCTAGTAGAATGTTGGGATTCTGTTTACACCTAAGTAGTCTAGTTATCTAGATTAGTTAGTATTTATTATTAAAATAAATAGCATCATTTCATGAGTTCTCTTTGAATTTTTCCATGTGGAACTTTATGTAATTCTATATAAATGCTATTAATCATCATAATACAAGTTAGTAATCACCTTCATCTTATTCTACTGTGTTATTTTATCCTGGTTATTTAGCTTTGAGTGTTTATTGTGTTTGGCTTAGAACATGAGGCTCTTGAGCCTCACCTTACTACTAGCAGAGGTTATAGGAGAATTTTTAGTGTTACAATATTGGGAAAAAATATAAAAAAATCTCCCCCTCAACCTCTGCAAATGGAACTAGATGTTTTGGTATAGGTTTTTGTTGAAATATTGGACAATACTGGTGGGGGGGGGTGAATCCGTATTGTAACTTTTCACAATTTAAAACCACTTTTTTAATTTAATTATTAAAACACATAATTAATAAGAACACACAGAACACAAATTTATCATGGAAGCCCAATTGAGTAAACCACCAATACTTCCTATTCTGCAAAATTGTTATATACAAATAGTTTTTTCCTGCTACTACAGACAAGGATGGTATTACACCCTATTTACCAGAAACTATTGGAAGGAGACTACAACCCCATGTTTTTTCAGCTACAACTGACAGGATGCTACTACACCCTATTTACCAGCTTCTGTTGGAAGGATGATTCAACCTCCTGCAGGTCTGTTTCCTTCCTTACTGCCACCCTACCACCCTATTATGTATTTAGTAATATTCCATATTCCTTTACCCTTCAATATCCATCACACTCAATGGCCTCTGCTTCATCTTGTATGATCTAGACCATAGAGACAATTTCTCTTACTCATCCCTCTATGTATAAATACCTTCACATTTCCTTCGGACGCATATCTTCACCATCGCACCATTTAATTCTTTGATCATGCCTCTTCATGAGAGATTAATTTCTCATTCTAACACTAAGTCGTAGATTCATATACCTCCATCGCAATTCTTCAAAACAACTTAAAACAATCCCTGTTAATCGATTTACTATTTACTATTCCGGTCGTGACCTTTTGTAATCACCATTTCCGCAATCATTCTGAACCGTTGATTTTATTTCAAGATTTTTCCTCACCATAGATATAAGATAGGATGCGGAATACGGATCATAGATCTGTGACATTTCTCAAAATGTCTTTTCTCGATTTCCAAAGTTATATTTCCGCAGCAACTGTTCTGCATCGTTGACTCCTACGGGCTCTTCTGTGAGCGTTAATCTGATATAAGATGCGGATAGAGGAATACGTGTTTGTTAATTTTTCAAAATATGATTTTGATATTTTCTCGTTCCGCACAGTTGATCTCCTGTGAGCTCTTCCATGTCTGTTGACCTGAGATAAGATGCAGATAGTGAAAAACAGGTTTGTGACTTTTCCAAAATATCGTTTCAATATTTCCTCTTTTCGCACTATTCTTTCTGCATCATCTATATTTTATGAATGTCTTACTGACCGTCGATATTTTGGATCGCAGGTTATCAAAAACTCAAATGTTTCTTTTTCAATTCTCTGCCTTCTGCTTTCTACACCGTCGATCTTTTACAGATTTCTTCCTGGCCGTCGATCTTCCGAATCACAAGTTCTAAAAAATGAAACATTTCTTTTGTAATTCTCTGCCTTCCACTTTCCACCTTATTTCTTCCTCATCGTCGATCTTATGTGGTTGTTTTCTAGACCATCGATCTTCTGGATTTCGGGTAGCAGAACTATGACATTTCCCAAAGTATTTTCGCAATTGTCCACCTTCCCGTTTTCGCCTTCCACTTTTCTTTTGAACCATTGATTTCTTTGTGGTTTCACTCCTAGAAATTGATCTATGATCTAACGTGGATTACTTATCCTCAATTTTATTTGTGCGAAAATCATTCACCACCGTATATTTCCTCGCAGATTAAATCCTAAATGTTGATCTATGATCAAATGTGGGTTTTTGGATCCTCACTTTTCTTTGTGTAGAAAACATTCATCACCGTATATTTCCTTTCAGATTAATTCCTAACTATTAATCTACGATCCCCACCGTATATTTCCTTGTGGATTCAATCCTGATAGTCCAAGTTTTCATTGTAAATAGAATTTCACTCCCATTAGAATGTTAACTAGATTAGTAGTTAAATCAGTGAAATCCTTTGAGGGCCATCGGATCTAGACATGGTCGGATCAACGGTGGGCTCCAAATATCATAAAGTGGATTTTAGATAAATTTCATGCACATCAGAATTTTATTTTTCCACGTTAGTTCTCCTAGTGAAATCACTGACAACCGTTGATCTGCTTCTACGATCAACCTCATTCATTGATCTCGATCTCATTCTTGGTGATTAGTTTCTGATTTCGCAACCCAACTCCCTTTTTATCCTCCTCACTATTTCGTTTGCGAAATTCATTCTAGACATAGTTCTTCGTCACCTTCAGATATTTGCCACATGATCTCTAGTCATATGTGCAATTGTTTTAGGCTTAATTCAGGTAATTCTAATTGCAAAATCCCTTTTCAACTGTTGATCTGCCCAAGATGCAGGTCTTTAACTTTGTGATTGAATTGATCAGTTGAATGATCAATTCTTTCCACATCACTCTATGCATAGAAAATTTCGATCTTATATACTTATATCATATTTTGAAATACACACATACACATAGAGAGATTCAAATCAATACTTTCGGTGATTGAAATGAAGGTATAAATACTTAAAAAATACTTGCAGAGTAAACTATATTTTTCATTAAACTTAAATAGAGGTAAAATTTTCTCACACATAGTCTTTTCACTCTTATTATAGCCCAAAATGACACATCTCTTCCTATGACCACTTTACCATGATTCCGTCGCATGTCGACACTTCCATGATGACACTTCATGAAAGTCATTGAAAGTCATTGAAAAAACATCTATTTTGGAGTATCCATATATGGATTTTTGTAACTTAGTCTAATCTCTTTTCTACACCATTGGAAAGGTATCTGAGTCCGCTAAAACTTTCTAGAAGACACTAGAATCTAAAAATTCCCACAAGTACTCTCAAAATGAGCATATTTGACCTATACACGACTTGTCATACATGGAACCCATGTATTCCACTTTGTGCATGTGACTTATTCTACATCGTACCTACTTATCCCTTTGTGTACGTGACTATTAAAATTTAAACTTGCGTGTCCCTTTGTATATGCAAATGTTGTCACTATAACACTCATATATATGCGACTGTTGTCATTGCAGCCCGCGGATTTTTCCTATACATGACAAAAATGGATGTTTCTCAAAGTTTGGGTAGTTTGAGTGGTTATGCAACTGACTCCTTCAGTTGTAAATACTTTTTATTCGACCCTATCTCTTTATACAAACATAAATAGAGGTAGAGAGGTCCACGAGAGGGAACTTGAACTTTTGTATTGTTATGATGGAGTTATTGGGACTCTCTTTCCCCCCACCTTTTCACTAGAAGTTATCTCCTTCTGTAGCAGAGATTGGAGGATGAGTTCCTTGGATAAGAGAAGCAACATAACTAGATCAAGGTTTCATGAGGTGCCCAACTTGAAGAGAAGTTATATTTGTACCTCCTTTCATGATTAATAAAGATGTGATTTCCTTCTTCTTCCCAAATCATTGTTCAATGTGTGATTGAATCTTTGTTTATGATCAGATGTTTATGTTAATCAGATTATGATTTCATATTACTTTGATTATGATTGTTTTACATGTGGTCATATTGGTTTGAGGAAGGTATAATTTGTTTTGCAGGTCTCTTAGAACAAAAGGAGCAAGAGGAGGATTGAAGGGATGATTGGATCAAGCTTCGTTTGGATAAGGTATGAACCATTACAATCTCTGACCTTGTTAATATATACTTGTAGAACTATATGCATCTCTCTTTCAACACTAGTATATTGATGGCGTTTTAAACCCTCACCATAGGAACACTTTCCTCTACAAAATAACTAGCGAATTTGCTAGGGAAAGCCTTTTCTATTTGTGGTTTCTTTATTTTTTTCCAGTATTTTGCAAGTTTTCAGGTCCTTTTTGCTACATAGGAACACTGTCTCAGTCTGATAGTGCACTTCTCCTTCCTTCCTAAGGTAGTTTTTGGATTTTTTTGGGATTTTTACCACCCATCCATGAGTTACAGACTCCAAAGTCGTGTTTCTGGGATGTATAGATGACCTATTATACTTTCAACCTACGTATGACACTGGTTTGTCTGGAGGGAAACTTGTGAATTCCCCTAAACAATGTTTTTTCCTCATTTTTGTGGCTTTTCTGCTGTTTGAGGGTTGTTTGGTAGTTTTTTGGGGTCCTCTTCATCTCCATGATCGTAGGGAGTCAGTGTCATATCTGTTAGGTTCTTCTTATTTATGTAGTAAGTCCTTTTGTAGCATTAAGGTTTTCTCTTTGCTCATCCACCCCACCACCTTTTCTTGGCATGATTTTTGGCTTATGTTTCTGGTCAATCTCTGTTAGTGATATTCGTTTGAACTTAGAAGCTTACTAGTATTTTTTTTATTCTTATTTTGTTAGTTAACTTCATATTTCCAAAGTGTTTGAATTGTCTCTTATGCAAGCCTTCCTTCTAAGTAGGGTTTATACTGACTTTGGAGCATTCTAGAGTTTGTTTGGTGGTTATATAACAAAGTTTTTTTTGCTTTGTTCTTGTCATTTTCATACTTTAGTTTGTAGGTATTTTTTCTTTTGCATTTATAAAAGAAAAATAAAAAGAACATATAGTTGTTTAATATGCACGTAGATTAGGGTTTTTTATTTAATGCATTGCATATCTTTGTTCTTGAAAAAATAAAAAGATTTTTTTTTTTGTGGCTTTCAAGTTTCTATTTGAAAAATAAAGAGAATAGTTTTTTCTTTTTGAACTTCATTTCTCTTTGCTTAGTCATCTTGTTTCAACATTGAGTCAAAACACCATTGGTTTCACCTTCGCCACCCCCTTTGTGTAATCAAAATCCATTTAAAATAAACGATTAATATTTAAAATTTATTAGCAACTATTTGTTTATAGGGATGACACACATTAGTATTGGCTAGAGTTTTGGGTTAGGGATAAATTAACTTCCCAAAAATTCAAACTCAAACATAGTGGTCTATAGTTTATAAAATATAACTTCTTTGAGGAAGACGTCAGAAATATCCTCTCACACAGGAGTCAAGCATGAGGTTGTGTGATATTGAGTTGTTGGAGATACCCCTCCACTTCTCACTAAAGCATACACCAAAGCTGTTGCACATTTTGGGACTCACCTAGTACCTCCTCCCATCCTCGTGTGGTTCCTGGTACTGCTTGAGTTTTGATCTTTTCTACCCTGCCCATGTGCATCGGCTGGATTGATGACTGTTCCACCAAAATTTCTCTGCGATTTTTGTATCCTTAGTATCTTGTTTGCTAGGATCTTACACGGGTGGCATTGGAAGTCTGTTTCCAATCACAAGTAAATTTGAACTTGAAATACGACAACTGTGATGTCTAAAATTTGATAGACATGTATCTGTTATTCAAGGACAACATTTTTTTTGGCGTCGGTGGGAATTCATCGGTTATTCAACACCATTTCAAACTCCGTCGATATTTTGACAGCATATCATAGTAAATTGGGAAATTTTTACTTGAATTAGGTGTTGGAATTTTAATGATGAGACGTCGAATAACTGACAGATATCACTTCAATATGACACCTGGGAGCTGTGGTTTCTATTAACTCTTCGTAAGAAGTCATGTGCTAGGCGTCAAAATTTTGACGGCCTATAGATGGCCTAGAATTCGAAAATCCGACGGCCTGAGGATGTTAATCAATCTATTGCAATCAAGAATTTGATGTAAATAATTTGTTTACACTTGAACGCTTTTGTAGGACTTTTTCTCAACAAATATGAAATCATGGACATACATAACTGGTGAACCATGAAAGCATAAAATAATATCTGTGCTTATATTGGTAATGATGCCTAAATAATATCACATTGAACTATTACCATATCAGAAAGTTAATATTAACAAAGAAAACATGCCAATATAAAGTTAGTCTTAACCCTATGAGTTAACGAGACATAAGCTATACATAGGATACAAACAAAACATGTAAAAAGAAAGGAAAGCTGGCTATAAATGTATGGAAGAAAATCATGTTTCCCAAGAGCATGGATTCAAACATAAACAAAATTTTAGGATACATAAGGGTGTCATAATACCCAATGAACCTAGAGAAAAAGGCACACCAGGTGCAACTGTCCCCTTAAACATAGATTCCTGTTTGGAAGCGTTCTTTAGTATTCCAAAATTTTAGCATCTAGAATGGAAAAACTTGTTGCATATGTCCAATATAGGATTTTCAAGGGCAATATTGTTGTTCAGGATAAAGCGCCCTTGTAACCTAGGGTCTGGGGTTACCAACTTACATCTTACTTGCAAACAATCATCTTTTTACAAGGAATGGAAAGAGAATAGGAAGAAAATCTTGACTTACCTGATTAGTGACGATTGATCCAAGCTTGATATTCTCTCGCTCCACTTCTCTCCAAAGCTTCTAGGTATGTACTTCTCCACCTACAAAGAGAAAATCCTTCAAGTAATATCTCATGCATATATATATATCAAAGGTTAGAAGAAAACATATAGATAACATAATCAAACATATTCATTAAACCAATATACATGACATAAACTCAATACAAGATTGGAAGAAGAATTCTCTTTATTAACAAGCGGTGAAAAAGATAAGAGTACAACCCATCTTCTGACACAAGGAATCCTTTGCAACCAAAGGAATCCGAGTTATACTGCTTCAAGAATCTGAAGATATACCACCAGCATAATTTTTCTCTCAAAAATTAATTGATTAGCCCCCACCCCAAGGCCTCTATTTATACTTTGGGAAATAGAGTGGTTTAGAAGGTTGGGATGGTTGAGATGGTTGGGATAGTAATGGATTAGGCCCCAACTAATCTCATCTAATCTCAATTTATATTTTTTAATGTCGAATTAAGGTATACACGGTATTAATATAGGAAACTCGCATAAGACACATGAGTTTCTCAAAGGGAATTTGTGTATGCAAGTATACACGAGTTGCAATGCAAATACTCGCGTATGACACATGTGTTGCAATGCACATAGTTGCGTATGCAACCCAAAACTCATAATAAAAATATACAAGGTTGGTTTGAGGATAACGCATCAAAGGTCATGCCCATCTATAGTGTTTTGGCCACTTCAATCCAAATTGTCCTTTTGTGTACCAACATGAGGAATGTCAATACTCGAATGGAGAAGTTCCATTTTGACTGATAACATATGCCCCCTAATGTGTGAGGTTAGAGGGAAGCGATGGAAAAAATACATTATAATTATTGTCTTGGAGAACTCAGAAGTCCAAGGAAGCAGAGGAAGTACTTGAAACAAATACATAGCAAATGTCATATACAAAATCATATCTGAGGATTCCATGCTCAATATACTGAAACACTAGCTCCTTTACAATATTTGAGTACATCTTATGATACAGGTGTAAGACCATGTATATTACAAAGGTGGATCAAAGCCATAATATACAATCATGATGAGTCTTCAAAGATCTAGAAGTTGTGTAAGTAAACACAACAAAATCTTGCACAATTGAGGTTATAGATGTGAACCTAAGGTCTTCGTCAAAACCCAAAGGAACAAGTACAATCCAGGCCATGTGAATAGATGTACTGAAGTCGAACATGGAAAGGATTCAACAGATTGCCAATCAATAGGTGACAATTGACAACTGAAGCAAAGGAATTCACCAATGATGAAAGTGAATCCTTGGGTACCATCGTCAAAACTCTAGTTCTTTGTCTTCAGGAAATGCTAATGAGAAACCATGCTATGATGAGGAAGGAAATAGATCCTCCAACAGATCATAAGAGTGACTCAGAACTAGATAAAGGAAGGTAAACACAAGTGATATAAGATAGGATAATGATGGAATCAGGATAAGAAGCAGAAACATGGATAAATCCTTGAACAATGAGCATGAGACAAAGATGACCCAAGGCAGCTTTACACTTTGCAGATAGAACAACTAGAATTATCTGTCATGTAGGAGACATGATCAGATTCCCCATGCATAAATTAAAAGTGGAGGAGTAAGAAACTCAAAGTAATAGCTGAACTGAAAGTGTAGACTGAGACATGAGTATCAAAAAGTTTAGAGAGTGCTATGTTCAAGGAGGACATGCTACCACCGACTGTAACCAAAAGAGAAAAATTATTCCTTATCTTTCCTGTTAAATTTTAACAAGTATAGGAAAGTCAACTCAATCCTGTCTTCATTTTTGACAAGCTTGAAGAGAAGAAGGAATAATGCTTGATAATGTCACTTATTCATGGATTTTACGAGCCCGAACTAGTACATGCTCGCTTGGTGTTTTCATGTTTAGAGAGTCTGAAAAATCCAAAGAAGACTCCAAGGGGGTCCTTTTTCGTCCAATTTAGTCTCCTGAAACCAAAAAAGTATAAAACATATCTCAGAAGAACTCTCTTAACTTCCAAAGAAGAAAAGGTGAACCTTTTTTGTACTTAGTCAGGGAGGTCCGAAAAAGGTTAAATTACCACCTACCCAACGTTCCTTCAAAAGCAGCATATAGCTTGAGTTTTACAAGTGTGAAGGAAAGCAAGATCACTCGAAAAGATCCATTTGAGTATGAGAAATGGGGCTTACAACAGTAAACTCAATGTTTTGTTCTTGTTGTTTAACGAGCATGAAAAAGACATAAAGTACACTTAGAATCTTTTTCATGTTTAGGTCCAGAGCATGAAAAAGAGAAAATTGAGTTCATATCGGGTGGTCCTTTTCCGTAAATTTAGTCCCTCAGGTCCGGAAAAGTGATAAACCTATGCTTGAGAATACTCTTCTCAATTCTGTAGAAAAGAGAGTGATCCTTTCTCGTATTATTCCACATGGTCCGAGAAAAAGATAACCTACCACCAATGTGGATGCCCATTCACATATTCTTAACAAGCCTGAATGAACAAGTTTACTCAGCAGTTAATTCTATTTTAAGGAGTTAGACCTGAGCCTAAAGAAACTCTATAAGGGTGGGGAGCCTTATAACAGGGATAGCTTGTAAAAAGAGACCAAAATGAGGCTCAATTTGGCATGAAAAATAGCTAAGAAGGCTCCCTTGAACCTACGACAAATGCGGAATGAGTACCAAAGAAAATAAATGTGTTCTAAGCTAGGGTACTCATGTTAGGAAATCCCTATCCATGGAAGAACAATGATATAGACAAGGTACTAATGGTTAGAATACATAGTCCATGGTCAAAATAGTAATCCTAGAGGTAAAGCGGATGAAGTATAAATGAAAAAATGCATATAAATGATCAAAATCCTACCCTATATGAGTGGAATTTTTTTTTGAATAACCTTGGACCTGTTTCATTAGGTAAACATGACATGGCATTAGTTTGATTTTAATAAAAATTACAAACTATAGGTTAAAAAACCCACTTTTTGAAATAATTTCTATAAATAGTCCAAAAATAGAAATCAAATTCACCATTTGAAATTTTTACCCAAGATAGACAAGTTTTACCTCTGCCTTCAATTGCTCATTGTGGTCAAACTGTTAGAGGATTTTCAAATCTGCAAGTGCCAGGTAAATCTACTCTCCATGCTCTTTCATTTCATCCAAGCAAATTTTATATTTTATGAAAAATTTGATATTTTAGGCCAATTTTAAGAAGGTCGCACTATATACGTAGGTATGCAATGTAGATAGCCACGTACACGCATTTTATATGTGGCTTGCCTGAAAGAAACTCACGTATGATACACGACATGTCCAAAGGATAGTTGCGTATACTGCGCAACATAGCAAAAAGCTAGCTATGGCCAAAATCAAAATTTTTAAGTGAATTTAATGTTTGTAAATGACATGATTGACATGATAAAAGATGGTGTTGGAGTGGAGGGAGAGAGAGCATGAAGACATTAATCAATATGCTCTTCTAATTCCCCCCACGATGCATGCATTGTAGCAAAGTGCATTGCTTAAATTCTTTTGTACCTCACCTATGCAATCCAATGTCTGCTTACTAGAGTTCTTGATCAACTACTGGGATCATGATCTGGGTGCATTTGACTTACAAGGTGAGATTCTAGAGATTACACTCAAAGACATATATTTCATATCCGATTTGTCATGACGGGGAGCTCCTGTCAACTTGGAAGGTACCGGTAGGGGTGGTGACCTTATAAGTGTTCAGAACTATATTGACACTTACTATGCACCTGGTACTCAAAAAAGGGGTACTTGCATCCCTATTGTTCATATTTGCAGCTTGCCATTACAAGTGTTGGTAAGAACAATAGTGAGGGTTGCAGGATCATCATCACTTAATCTTGCAACTCGAAACCAAATGAGACTTGCGGTGGAATGTATACAAGGAGGATTATTTGACTGGTGCTCAAGAGTAATCCCGATAATGAAGAAGCTACTCTCTGACTGCAAGAGAGGCCGACGAAAAAAATTTAGTTATTTTAGCATACTGGTGGCCTATTTATTTGAGAGAGTGCCCGGTCTCAGTCCCGCAGTACCTCTACCAGCTTTCTCTCCCCATCAGCCTAGACTGAGTAGGTTAGGAGAAATCTTCCTTCGCCAGGGCGGCGGTGGATCGGTTCAGAGTGTGTATGATGATGACTTCTACCTATGGTGGGAGCAATAGCTACCAACATTGGAGCAGTTTCCATATGCTGGGTTGGATTTCCAGGGTGACAATGACCTTGTCCTCCCTCTAGGATGAGCATGGGGAATGTAAAGTATTTTGGTTTTTTAAGTTTTTTTGAATTTTTTTTATGAATTTTAGTCATAAATATATATACATATGTATAAGAGTTTTAATCCTTTAAATGTTTAAAAATGTAGATATTGAACCATTCTTCCTTGTTGGGCATCCTCGTATGTATGTGCGATCAATGGCAGGAGAGGATCACAGTCTGATTAGGGTTCTTGAGGGGAAGCTATCCAGGCTTACCCAAAGAGTACCTACTTTATGTATTGAGCAGATACCTTCCGTTATGTAGGAGTTAGTGGTTGGTATCCCACCTATCTGGATACGCCTTATGAGAAGGGTAGACAAAGCGATGCTTGTTTACATAGAGGCTACTAAGTTTGCTGCACTTGAGCAAGTTGAAGAAGCCCGAGATCAGGATGATCAGGGTGGGAAGGGTGACCAGGGTGGTGAAGCTTAGACCTAGGAGCATTTTATGGATTACGATCCATATTTTGTACATTTTTTGTATATTATACAGTTATGACTGGAGATGAGGATCAAAATTGACCTATCTATATGGAAATATATTCACACACACACACACACACATATAGATATATATTTTACTAGTTTATTTACATGTGTACTTCAATGTGTCTATTGTAAATTTTATGAAATATGTGTTAAATGCCAATCCAAGATATAATTTGCATATGCATCAGTTAATGAATTTTGATTTCTTGGAATATGATTAAATGTAATAACATAAAAATTTCTTTCCAATAACCTAACTTGCATAAATTGATGTAGTAGAATAGGGTTCCGCACTTGATAAGCTCGACTGAGCTAGGAAACTACCAATTGAGAGTCAATCCTGATTTCCAGCTGGGTAATTCCTCGTGACAAGGCATCCCATAAAATATCAATGACGGCCCTGTACTTGGCCACATTATTGGTAGCAGGACCTAGGCAAGCGTCTCCAGAGGAAACTAGCTGTCCTGAGGGTGAGTAAATAACCCATGCGGTTGAAGCCAGGTTGCAAGTGTGGCGACTAGCGCCATCTGCAAAACCTTTGAACCACTTGGAATACATTTGTAACAACCAACAGATGATATAAGAACACAAACCGGTGACCTATTGTACATAAAGTTACATACAATAAAAATACAAAAAAGTGCTAATTCTAAGCATAGTACTTTTTCAGGTAGAGCCCATTTCTAGGATCCGACAGCTTATTTCCCTCAAAATAAGTTAATTCATATGCACCTTTCTTCAAAAATTTTGACATGACATAAGGTCCTAACCATATAAATCTGAATTTCCTTACCCCTAGGGGTTCTTTGTCCTGATCCCAAAGCAAGACAAGCTCCCTTTCAGAAAAAATCCTAGGTTTGACCGATTTATCGTACTGATTTTTGACCCTATTTTTATGAGCCTCGTTTGTTGTCAGCGCATCCCTACACTGTTCATCTAGATGTTCTAAGTGTAACAAACATTCTTCCATCTCAGTCGTATTAGGTAGCACATGAATAACAATCTTTAAATATGGGATTTCACATTTAACCGAGGTTACTGCTTCCACTTCATGAACGGGTTGTAAAGGAGAAAACCTTGTGGCAGTTTTCACATTGGTCCGATAAGCCCAAAGTGCAGGAGACAACATGATGTGCCAATTTGACCGGGTTGCATTAATAGTGTGCTTGAGAATAGTATTCAAGGTCTTATTTATATTCTCGACTTGACGGTTCGCTTGTGGGTAGAAAGAAGATGAATGTTCTTGTTTAAACCCTAGCATAGTGGTCAATTTAGTCATCATGATAGTTTGGAAGTGACTTCCATGGTCAGTGAAAATCTCTTTAGGAATACCGAAACATGTGATAATTTGGTTGAAAATAAAAAAAGCTGCAGTTTCCCCATCTGCTTTATTGGTGGGCATTGTCTTTGCTCACTTCGTGAAATAATCTACAGCGACAACGATGTATTTGTGACCCCCAGCCAAAAATGGGTTTCACATCACGTAATCTATCCCCCACTTAGTGAAGGGGCCCACTGAGATAAGAGGAAATAATGGAGTAGGATGCAACCGCATCTTTCTAGTGTAAATCTGATAAGGATGAAAACGCTTCATAACTTCCACACAATATTTAAAGATCATGGGCCAGAAATAACCATCACGTAAGATATTCTGGGTCGTTGCTAACCCAGATAAATGATCCCCACACACTCCTCTATTGGCATAATTTAGGACAATATCGGTCTCTTTGTGGGTAAGACATCGACGCATAACAGAGTTTACCCCTCTATGATATAAAGTATCTCCAATAATGAGGTAGTTTTTTGTATGTAAGCGTAGTTTGCGTTGTTATTCCTGCGAAAAGGTTGCAGGGCACTTGAAATTCTGGAGATAGATAATTATATCTCTGTACCAAGGGTCAGAGGTGGAAAACAACAAGATGTGATCATTTGGGAATGAGTGTTCTTCAATGGCTACATCTTCCTCAACCGAAAATTCTGCAATGAGTTCCGCAAAAACTAAGGATTTTTTGGATTTGGCGGATTGGAAATCTAAGTCAAACTCCTAGAGAATGAATATCCATTTATTGAATTTGCCTCCAACTATCCTTCAGGGAAAAACATACTGGAAAGGATTAACATCCACCACTACCATCGTAGTCCTCAGTAAGATGTAGTGACGCAACCTATGAACATCATACATAGCTGCTAATGCCAACTTTTCGACGTGAGAATACCTGAGTTCAAGGCTAGCTAAAGAATGACTAAGATAGTAGATGACATGCTATTGGAGCTTATCATCCTCCTGGACTAGTATTACCCCTATGGTCGACTCAGATACGACCAGATACAATATAAAATCATGAGAGTAATCTGGCAGATGCAGTAATGGTTTTGGTAACAAAGCTTTCTTTAATGCCTCGAATGCAAGTTGTGCAATTTCATACCATACAAATGGGGTGTCCTAATTCAAAAGGTGCATAAAACCTTTAGTGATATTGGCATAATTCACAATAAAATGTTGAAGGAAGTTGGACTTCCCTTGGAGGCTTTGAAGCTTCCTGATGGAACGAGGAGGAGGCATATTTACTATGGCCTCAACTTTCAAAGGATCCACCTGAATACCTTTGTTATAAATAATGAACCCGAGCATTCTACCTGACTCAACACAGAAAATGCACTTGTGGGGATTCAAGTGAATTTTGTAGTATCTGCATCGTTCGAAGATTAAACGCAAGTGAACTGGGTGATCAATCCTCTTATGAGAATGTACTGGAAGATCATCAAGGTAGGGTTCAACAATAGAATTAATGTCATGAAATGCAAAATTCATTTCCCACTGAAAGGTAGCCCCTACATTTTTCAATCCAAAAGGAATTTTCTTGTATGCAAATGTACCCCAAGGACAAATGAAAGCTGTTTTATGTTGGTCTTCCGATTTAATTTGAATCTGATAATACCCGGAGAAACCATCCATAAACGAAAAGACTTCAGTCCCCACACAAGCATCAATGATTTGATCTATAAATGGTGTGGGGTAGTTATCCTTAGGATAGGATTTGTTTAAATCACGAAAGTTAGTACAAAAGTGTATCATCCCTTACCTTTTGTCAATAGGAACAGGGTTGGATACCGATTCTGTCAAAGCTATCGAGTAAATGAAACCGACTTTTAGTAGTTTTTCAACTTCAGCCTTAATAGCCATTTCTTTACGTGGATTGACAGGTCTAAGTTTTTTTTGAACTGGTTTGGCATCAGGATAGGTTCAGATTTCATGTTCGACTATCGATGGATCTATGCATGGAATCTCCCCATATGGCCAAGCAAACATGCCATGGAATTCCTTAAACAAGGCTGTATAGATAGCAATCTCCTTTGAAGAGTAGTTTGCATCGATATGTACATTTTCCACCATGTCTGGGTTTGTAGAGATGTTGATAGGAATAGCAACGAAAATACTTTCCATATTCCCCTAAGCAAATATTCCCTCCCTAGGCAAGGGATTAATGGGTGTATCAGCGTCACCTTCCAATCTCATATGGAACTATTGATTTTCAATCCTGCTTAACTCTAGAATAAAATAGGATCGATGGTGAAGATATTCACAGATCTTATCTTGTCCGCACATAACTTCCAGAATGGCTTCGTCAGATGGAAAAACCATATCTAAGCAATCTTTAGTATGTAAAGAGTTCTCTGCCCAAGAAGGAAGATAGGATTATTTTGACTCCTCTGAGACTATGAGAGAGACTGGAATGGGATCAACAATGGTATTAATGATATCTTGATAAGATACTTCCACTGTCGATAAGGGCACTTCAGGATCATGACGAGAAGGAAGAAGCCAAGGGTCTGTTCTATCGACAACCATTGCAATAGACTTCCCTACGCTAGTAGAACCTAAGTAATTAATTGGAGTTGGAAAATCAAATGTGCCCATCAATGATGCATACATTCAAGCCCCTAAGCTCTTTGAAGTAGGTTTAACCTGATCAACCAATGGCATGGTGGAATCATTAGTTTCCATGCAGCCCTTTTGAGTAAAACTGAGTTGGTCTATAGTAACCAACTTCCCTTCGTGTGGAAACACTACTACCCGAAGAATGACCGATGCAATAAAGGACATGGCGTAACTCCAACTTCTCCCTAGGAGTAAGTTATAATCCAAAGGTGCATCAATAACCTCTACCTCAACAAACACTGCCTTCCTTGCCAACTTTATTTCAAAAGCTGGTAGGATACCATGTGGATGAAATGACCTTCTGTCAAAAGTAGTAAGAAGGAAATCTCACCTTCTTCTTCTCTCCCCCCCCCCATCAGCATTATTTGTGTGTTTTGGCTTGTTTTGGTTTCCCCCACCTTTCTTCACCTTTTTCTTTTTCCCACTGGGCTGCTGATTTCCCTTTTGGGAGGATTGCACAAAAAAATTTTCATTTTGGGGTGAGGGGGAAACGTTTGCTGCCTCCACCGTAGAGTGTTTCATGGACAACTCATGGATTTTTTTAGCCAAAATATTCTATAGTGGGATATTTCACTGAACCAACCACACCATCGGCATGGGGTCTAGGCTTAGGTTTTTTGACACTATGGGTTGGTCTTGGTGCATCAAGAATGATTTCATATAGAATCCTAGAGTAAGAATATGTCAAATCTAACTGTTTTCCCTCAAGGATAGCATCTTCCTCATTAGTTACTACCGAAGTGGTCACATCCTTATATATATATGACAATAAGGACTTAAGGAGCCATTATAGTAAAAAATTAGGAGGGATAGTGGCCTTAATGAGCCTCTTCCACCTTCTCCATTCTTGGATGTGATCCAGAATATGAGTGGCTTTGTCCTGTCGAAAGGTGGAAAATAATTCTGTCCCAACATCATACTGGGTAGGAAGTTAAAAATGGTTAAGGAACACATGGGCCAAGTCCCAAAAACTATCAAACACAGCAGAGGGAAGTTCAATGTACCACTTTGTTGTAGTACTAGTAAGAGTTCTTTGGAACAATATCAACCTAATGGTGTCATCATTTAGTAAGTTGGAGGAGCACCACAAGTGAAAAGTGATGATATGAGCCCCTGGGTCTTCACAAACTTTGACCTTGAATTTTGGGATATCTAAAGGTAGCTTGGTAGGAATAGGTGGCCAAGAGGCATCATGTCTCACCAGATCATTCATTAGCTTGGAAAAATATGGAAAATTCAAAGTTACCAGGAAAGGAAGCTTGGGCCTAACCGGAGCATGAAAAGTACCAGCTCGAGAAGTCGAAGGAATTTCCCCTGGGTTCCCAAATTTGAAGGCGGGGTTGCTCCCTACTACCAGTTGTGAATTAGTCAGATTGCTTTGGAAAGGATTCCACCCATAACCAAGTGGATTATGTGGTGTAGTGTATGAGGTTTGAGCTGCCCCAGTTGAAATCAGGGTTTGGAAAATAGGAGCAGGTATCCCTCCGCTAAAAAGTGAAAAAGGAGAGCTCATGAAAGGAGCCAAAACCGACGCTTGGAAACCTTGACCATAAGGGTTAGTGTTTCTGAATTGCACTCCTACATATGTAGGTGTGGGACCCACATATGGAGCAAATGGGGGAATGTGCCCCCCATTCCAAGGGAAACCCTAGACAAATGAAGAGGATCCCATTGGACCACTCTAGGCAGTGTGTGCAAAATAAGTTGAACCAGAAGGTACACTAGGGATCCCAGTGACCACCCCACCAGAAGTACCTACTACATTTGTTGAAGCCAGGGGTCAAACCACCCGACTAGCTGGAGTCAAAGGAGTAGTAGGTATGTTTTATCTAGGGGCACCCACTGGGGGAGGTGGTACCCCTTCAGTCGGAGCGGTTGAGGTGGAGGTAGAAGGATTTCTCCCTGCACTAGACATTAGTCTTCCCACAGGAACACCAATCACAGGTGAATTGAAAGGACAAACCTGGACGATCACTGGATCATTTAGGTTAGTAAGAGGTGAATTAAAGTTTCTTGCAAACTCGTTAGCCTACAAGTCTTCTATCTCTACTAGGGTTGTATGAACCTGGTTTTTCCTAAGTTCTGTTTCACTCGGAACTTCACTAATTTCTGCCAGTTTAAAAGAACTGTCTATGTCTAATCTTCTCCTTTGAGGAGGTGGTGGAGGCTCCATTGTAGTGAGCAGAGGAAGGTTTTGCAACCTTCTTGACCTTTTGAAAGGTTGATCCTCCATGATTGAAAATTTGACTCTTCACACCCTAAGGTCGGCTAAACACAAACAAACCAGAGAGCAATCACTACAAAATTACCTAAAGTCTTCAATAATCACAAGGGGTATAAGATATGCTTTCCAGAAGAAATATGAGAGACAATTACTTGGCATCCTTGAAGATGTTCTTAGCCATAAACGATGGAATCACCCATCGCCCTCCCACACTTTCTACAAGGGTTACCTTCCAAGCCCGTACAAGGTCAACCAGAAATATCCTTTCGGTGTACCTGTGTATGAACCCTAGATGTCTGAGAGACTATAGGCTACCTTAACTATATTGACAGTCTGGGAGGACAGTCGCAAGTCTAGTTCATAAGCATGGCCAGGGTAGCAAAGCCTGAAACTCTATCTAGGACAGAATCCTCAGATGCACAAAAACCTTGGTCTACACTTTGACAAGGAATTAGAGGGTTATCTCCTCAATCCAAGCCTCCACACCACCTTGTGCTTAACTCTTGTTTGAGAGGATCTTCCCAGATACAACCAACATAGGAAAGGGTTTACTTATTGATTTACCAACTACGTTTGAATTTAAACACTTGTGGAGAGTTTAAACTCCCTATCCCACAAGTCTAGCATAAGCTAGTTGGTGTATGACCCTATAAAATAAAACTTACTAATAAATTTTAAATTATATTGTTTATTTTAAGGGTTGTTCTTAGTCAGAAGGTAAATGGCATGAAGTACTATGATGTTATAGACTCAATAAGAAAAGTAAAATGATGTATAAAGAAAATTCCAAAGAAAAATACAACTACTTAAACCAAAATTCTTTTCTTTTTGTAAATGTAAGCTAATGAAATTAAAACTAAGCGTAAAAAAACTAAGACTTTTTATAATTTCTGAAATTTTATTTGAAAATACTGAAAAGAAAACTACTAAGTGCAACTATATGCAAAAGCATGCTATGTTTTTCTTTCACTTTTTTCAAATTCTTCAAAAACTACAATGCATCTAAATGCAAATTTTTGAGTAAGTTTGAATGATCACAACATATCAAAAGAAAAATGAAGTATAGAGGACCTACAATAACCAAGCTTCAACCAAACAGGAAGAAAAATTGGTAAAAAACGTAACTTAGAAAACTAATGAATAATATCCACTAGATTTACTAAAGAACAAGTGGCTAACTGAAACTACACAAAGCTGTACAAAGAATAAGGTATCTAAAGCCCCGATCACTGACTCAGATACATACCATTGATCTCATAGGCCAAGCAGAGGGACGAATTCAAGTCACTCGATGAAATAAGATTCAGACAAATCAATAAGCAAAAAGTATGGAATACAGGACTTTGGACTTACAGTATTATGCCAACAACAGAAGGCCCCTAAGTAGATAAAAAATCAGCCAAGACAGGGACAAGCAAACCCCACCAATTTTTTTATGTTGCTACAGGATATACGCAACTGTCTTATAGAGTAACTCAGGTACCATACGTGACTGTCTTATATAGAAACCCACATATACAAGTTACTAAACGCAACTGTGTATCACAGAAACCCGCGTATACAACTAAATTTTTTCAAACAAAAAATATAAAAAGGTCTCTGGACATACTATACTGCAAATCAAAGGCAGGCTAAAGGAAACACACTCAGAATCGGAGCAAATACTAGTTAAGAACCTACAGGATAAACCCACAACAGGCTGGGATCCCCAGCAGAGTCGCCAGTTCTATTGTTTAGGATAAAGCACCCTTGTAACCTAGGGTTTGGGGTTACCAACTTACTACTTACTTGTAGACAATTAACGTTTTACAAGGAATGGAAAGAGAATAGGAAGAAAATCTTGACTTACTCGATTAGCGATGGTTGTTCTAAGCTTGATATTCTCTTGCTCCACTTCTCTCCAAAGCTTCTAGGGATGTACTTCTCCACCTACAAAGAGAAAATCCTTCAATTAATATCTCATGCATATATATTTCGTAGGTTAGAAGAAAAGAATATAGATAACATAATGAAACATATTCATTAAACCAATATACATGACATAAACTCAATACAAGATTGGAAGAATAATTCTCTTTATTAACACATGGTGAATAAGATAAGAGTACAACCCAAATTCTGACACAAGGACTCCTGTGCAACCAAAGGACTCTGAGTTCTGCTGCTCCAAGAATTTGAAGATATACCACCAACATAACGTTTCTCTAAAAAATTGATTGATTAGCCCGCACCCCAAGGCCTCTATTTATACTTTGGGAAATAGAGTGGTTTCGAAGGTTGGGATGGTTGAGATGGTTGGGATAGTTATGGATTAGGCCCCAACTAATCTCATCTAATCTCAATATATATATATTTTAATGTCAAATTAAGGTATACGCGGGTATCAATATAGGCAAATCGTGTATGAAACGCGAGTTTCTCAAAGGGAACTCGTGTATGCAAGTATACATGGGTTGCAATGCAAATACTCACATATGACACACGAGTTGCAATGCACATAGTCATGTATGCAACCCAAAACTCATAATAAAAATATATAAGGCTGGTTTGAGGATAATGCATCAAAGGTCATGCCCATCTATAGTGTTTTGGTCACTTCAATCTAAATTGTCCTTTTGTGTACCAACATGAGGAATGTCGGTACTCAGACGAAGAAGTTCCATTTTGACTGATAACAAATATCCCAATTTTGCCTCAGAATTTCCGCTGCAATATTTCCCCACAAGGCACTCAAACTTCTGTCACTATTTGTACAAAAAGTACGATATTGGTATAACAAGTTTGCTACTCCGTAGTAGCTTCCACATGTTTCTAAGTACTTCCTATTTATGTTTATTCTTTTTGGATCAATGTGTCTACTTTGACACATTCCTCATTTCCTTAACTGACTTATTGTCATTATCAAATCATTTAGTATTAGATGTTTCATCTACAGAAATCTTGTATGCGTCATCTTGTCCAGTCACACCAAGTGCCATTGGATCCACTAAAGCAGTTGTAGCCTATAAAAAAGATGCAGACATATTTTCCTAATCCCATTGACATCCTTTATAGGGAGGCATGTAAACTTCATCACTCGGTAGGATACTTCTCAAATGATATTTATCAGCCTTTGGTGGCAAAGTTCAAACACATAGGCCTTTCTATGAAAACTGAATACATCTTCCCATGTGGCAAATCACCTTCAGTTTCAAGAATGTTATAAATTAAGATATTACTACTTCTCAAATGGGATTAATTTGACACACAAGAATTATTTGATACCATATTTTCTCCATTATTGTCATTGGAACTTGTTATGCCTCCTTTATTCGAGCCTTCTACAATTTTCTTGGTTTCATCTTTAGCTTCAATTCTTGCCCCTTTTACTGAATGAAAATTTTAATCAAAGTGAAGTTTATGTTTCCTTGCCTTGATCTGTGTCCTTTTATTTCAATGATTTACTCCAGATAATACTTCAAGAACGTTTTCTTCTTCTGTGCAAATATTTATCTTTATTTGATTATCTGATCTCTCTGGTAGAGTTGATAACCCTGATATATGTTTCTTCAAGATCTTTCTTTTCTTCTTTAGAATGGAATTTTGATGCAAAGACATGTTTGGAACTACCCTAAATTCATTGTATTTAGTCACAAATGTAGAAGTCACATGATATTTGACATTAGGAACATCATTTTCATGAATATTTTCAAAATCTTTTTCACCCTTCAAATTTTCTTTACAATTAAAAACCTGAATGCTCTCTTAAGTGTTTCCATGTTTAAAAGATTCAAAATTGCTAACAATGTTATTTGTCACTTTTTTTCTACGATATAGGAACTCACTTTCACGCACTAATTTATTTTTCCATGCTTTTCCTTTTCTGACCAAACTTATTTTCACTCATGGTATGCTATGAAATAATTCTTGTATCTGGTGATTGTATCCTAATTTCTTCATGCTAAGAAGAAAAATTCATAATATTGTCTCCATCATTATGAATATTGATTTCACTCTCTGATGGCCTTTTAAAATATCTCTTTATTGTCTTCAACTTGTAGAAATAATAGATCAATGCTATGAGCAATGATGCTAAGAAGAAGCACAGGAAATAGATCTTGCTACTAAGAATTCTCACAAGCATACATAGGAAAAATAGAGAGAAGAAAAGAGACTGAATCACATGAATGAAGAGATGAATATTGGTGTGTATCCTTCCATTGAATAATGCTGAATAATAGTGTACATAAATAGTACATCCCTCATAGGAAAATTGAATTGTATGGAAACAACTGATAAAGCTCAAAAAGGCTGACTTACCAAAATATAGCAAACCCCCATAGGTGGCTAAAACACTTCCCAAATATATCAAGGACCTCACAAGTTGAAAAAAGAATGAGTGAGTTTTCAAGGAGATGGAAAAAACATTCTAATCCTATAAAATGGAGAAAAACTAATGGAGGATGGGTTGGAAACAAAAGCTGCTAGTTTCCTAGTTGACTAGCTTTTATCTTATCCATAGAAAAGCAGAAAAAGAAGATTAAAGCATAATCTGTTGTAAAGTGTTGTATACTAAATCTGGATGGTCAAAAGGTGGTCAAGATCAACCCAGAATTAGAAATAAATCATTCCTAGGATATAGATGGCATGTATTGAGTTTAAGGTGCAAGTGGATGCCAACTAATTAAGCTAGTGGGTGAATAATTAATCAAATAATGATTAATTATTTAATCCTAACTTATGAGTGGGTTTAATATATTCCAAAACCCCCCTATAAGTATGAATTTATGATGGTATGAAAAAAATATGGATGCATATAGGGCCCAACAACAAGGCTATGGTCACCCTTTAACAATTATTATGTCTAGAAAAGTGAGGAAAGATGCAAAACCACATGGGGAAAATACTCCCTCAAGATAGGACAAGGCACAAAATTTGAAATATGTCTTCAACATATCTTCATATTCACTTTAATGAGCTGACTGAACTGCTTCTGGATGAAGGACTTTTTGAAGAAATCATGAACTCCATGATCATGCACTGGAGTGTAGAACCTACAAGAAGGAAGAGGTGAGACTCCTTGTATCTCATCAACCGATGAAGTAGGAGGATTATCTGAATGATTGTTGTTGCTGTCAAAGTATGATCTGCAAACATAATCTGAAATGGAAAACATATCTATGCATACTCCTTTCCAAAGAGTACAAAAAATAAGGCAATTTATTTCACACCCAATTCCCTGAATAGCTACAAAATTGTGATGTGAATCACATGTTAATATTCCAATCTGATGTAGCACTTGCATATATATGATATGAGGATGATAAAACTCTGATATATCAGAAATACCAGCATATGGAATAGCAAATAAAAAAAGCTTTAGCGGCTCCATGAGGATATAGGGCTAGACTAGGAAAATTATGAGCAACTTGGGAAAAATGATAGGTGTAAAAAATTGAATGATGGATGGGAATACGATCTGAACCATAAGTGTTTAGAAAAGATCCAAACATGTTTAATATGAGTCCAAATATTACTAAGGACATGGATAAACAACCACTGAAAGATACGAAAGACTTCAAACCATGTAAGATAAATATCACTGCATAAGAGACCAATGAGGAATCAACTAGTGAGCTTGGGATTTGTATAGTCTTTGTATTATTCAGAGGTATGGTAGATGGTATGGATGGTGGTATTGTCACATGCCCCAATTTGCAAAAAAAATCTTATAATATTTGAGGAACATTGTGTTAAATTTTATGCTAAGTTGTAATTGATGACCCAGTGGGGTCAAGAATATTTAATGTAAATTCAGAATATTTTATTTATAAATAAATAAATGAGGAGACAACAGCTTAGGGAAGCTATTAAAAGAGTGTTTACTGGTTAATTGGTGGAGGAGACTAGGTGGAGAGCAAACCGACAAGTGGAAACATCCTCAACCCACTTCCAACTATTGCAGGTGGCAACTTCCCTATATTTGTGGTCATGATTCCCCAAGAAAGTGGAATCAGAGCAGGTGGCTCATTTAATGAAAACTGACCCAGAAGACCTAGGCATCTCTATAAAATTTCCCATTGAAGAGAGCTAAGGTTGCTAATTCTAGAGAAGTGACCATTCAGGGTGAAGGAATTTACTCAAGAGAAATTCAATGGAGGCGAGTCTGGAGTGTGTTTGAGGGGTTAAATGCTAAGATTGATCTAGTTGCAGCTTCTAAGTTGAAGATCATACTGCTAAGAGCATATTTTTATTACTGAGGTAATAGGACCAGTCAGGTGACAGAGGTTTTACAGTTGTATTCTCCACCCAGTTCTCAGCCAAGAAGACTAGGAACAAGCTCGGGGATCCTGAGGAAGCATTGTTTGTGCACTCTCTAGGAGTTCGGTTGGGAGGAACAACCTCCTTAAGCTGTTGTCGTCTTGTCCTCAACAGGTTCTATTTTATTTTATTGTCTTCGGTTAAATAATTCTTAGTTTATCTACTATAGGAATGTTAGTATTTTTAGGGTTTATGAATGAAAAGTAACTGTGTAATGTTAGATTCAGTAAAATTATAGATTATAGTAGAAATAGAAATGATTATGTAAATAGTGAAACAGATAGAATTAAAATCTCCAAGCTGTGTTTTTCCACACTTGAACTCAGGTCGTACTCTAGCACAGTTGGATTTCTTAGGTAAATGAAATGATTCTTTTATTGGAATGTAAATAGTAGATAGATTTTACTTCAATGTTTATGAATTTCACTAAATAGCAGTGCTATGTATTGTCTGCATTTATTTACTTCAGCCAACTAAAGAGAAACATAGGTATAAAATAAAATAGTAAATATTATTATCATTCCAGTATTAGTATACTGATAAAAATATAGATATTATAGTTAACAGAAGTAAAGTAAACTAATATTTAAGAAAAACATGTGAAAAGGAAATAGTAAAATAGTTTATAAACATTAACATAACACACTAGTGTGTGTTTTATCGAGGACCAAAGGATTCTTTTATAATCCTTTTATATTACAAAATTACAAAAATTACGAAAGTCAACATTACCCTAGTTTTGAGTAGTCTGCACTAAAACCCTAAGTATTCTCTTAACTAAAAACTAGAAGCAAAAACTGAAAAAATTATTTAGGGTTTCTTATTTTACAGAGCTAGTATCAAACTTATAACTGTAAGTCATTTCATCATTCCTTATCCTATTTTGAAAACAAAATTATTAATGCCGTAAATATAAACAAAGATTTATTTTAAACTATAGGGATAAATAGCATTTTCAATCCTTAAAAAGCCGAGTCCCAGAATTTAAATTATCATCTCACAACAGTGCTTTAAAATAATTATAACTACAGAGTATTAATAAATACAATACATATGTAAATCATGAACAAAATAAACTAGTAATTATTAACCATTTGCAATATAAAATCCTTAGTCAAAGGTAGGCTTATAGCCTATAGAATCGAAGGGTCGAAACCCAACCTGCTGGTAAAACAAAATATATAAAAGTCTTTTATATTAACTGCAAATAAAATACATTACTGACAGTATAAGTAAAAGCCCCGCTAACTTTACAACTAGACTGTTCCATAGTCTTCTTTTCCTTAAATTCAAATGTAAAAAGGAAAACTGAAGCAAACAAGACAGAGGTCACTTAACATATTTGAGCATAGAGGAGGTTCTTTTTAATCTTAAACAACAACATTACATCACTTAAGCTGTAAGGCTGAAACTGCTTAACCAAAAACACATACACATCACGACTTCAAGAGCCTGTGTTACCCATTGAAGTATCACAACGGTTTTCAAATAAAACATGGGTAATAATCAACAAACTAAATATCATAACCAAAAGAGAATATGAAGCCATGTTTCCAACCACATGAACCTTCATCCAACAACCCAAACCGCAAGCAGGGAGAACCCACGATGAGACTGGGGCTTACCAGTTGGAAGCCCATGAAGTTATCGAATGCATGAGCTTGCATTCCACTCAAATCCTAGAGCTGTTAGTAGGAGCCCGCAAGATCATAATCCAAACAATATTTAAAACTCTGTTCATAAATGATTAAAACCCGAACTTAGTAAATCATTTGCCAAAAGTAATTTTGGGTAGGGTAAAAGTGTATACCTGTGAACAAGAAGAAACAATCACCCAGCTCAAATGCACTAAACCAAGGAAACCCTTAAGCCAAATCTGCAATAGAGACAACAAAGCGACAGTCTCAATGTGACGTCCCCACAATATCTTGCTACGGGATATGATAAAATGGGTAAATATTCTCATCATTTTATTGCTCATTAAAGCTTTAAATCATTCAAGTAATGTGCCTTTGAGTTGTTTGTCTGCAAATATTTTTAGTAACCCTTTTCACCAATAAACATTTACACTGCATCATACACTAACATCTTATGTAAAAAGAGCATACACAACATAAAGATACAAAATATGAGACAACCATATACGTGGTTCACCTCCTTCATGAGGCTACATCCACCAAGATTTTGTTAGTCTTTTTATTAATTCCTCCAAAAGGGGGGTACAATGATGCGGCTTATCTGTTACAAATCGATTCAGCCTCGGCTCTGCGCCATCAATTAGTTTACAATCGATACCGGTTCTATGAGCTCACGGCCCAAAACACCTTGAGTTAGCATTTGGTATAGAAAGACAACATAAGCCCTATAACGGCATGTGGCTTTGTCCTCGAATCCTTCTGGGTCTTATGTACCCCATACAGAAAGTATTTTCCAGATCGATGGTAGACATAGGGAGTGAAATGAATACTGAAAGTCACAGATATATATATATATATATATATAACAAATAAAACTATCATTCACCCACAGATCATTCTATTCACTACATCATGTGATAAAATAAAAATAGAGCTGCTAAGCATAAAATCAGCTATCAAACTCCAGATCCATTTTGCAGAGATCTTATAAGGAAAAACATTCAAACTCCAGATCAAATTTGCAGAATCACAAAGCATTTCAAAGCATTCAATCTCTAGATTTACTTTTAAGAGATCTTATAAGGAAAAACAAGCATTCAAAGCATTCACCCTCCAGTTCAATTTTTTGCATAGGTTTTATGAAGAATATTATTCACACTCTAGATCCATTCAAAGCACAGATCATGAAATCGCCATCACCAAATCGAAATAAAACTAGTGTTTCAACAGAGCATAGAACCAGCTAGCATGCGGTCCCCAGGATAAAATTGTAGAATATAACATAGGTTTTAATAAGGGTCAGTCTTCAAAACTAAAAACCCCAGATCGATGAAATTGTGGCCAATATAAACAGAGTTCAGACATGCATAAATGCAAGATATAAAGCAATCTTCCAGGTGATGAGGATCATGGCATAATAAACAACATAATGAACATCTAGACTATAAGCATTCATTAGATCATGGCATAATAACAAATGTTTAAGTAAAGCTCAGTCTTCAAGGAACTAAAACCCCATATCGATGAAATCATGGCCAATATAAACAGATTTTAGACATGCATAAACGTAGGCTATCACCATCCACCAGATCTGAATCGTGGTACATATATAAAAAGAACTAATCTTGAGACAAAGCATAAACCAGAGATCAATTTTCTAAAATCGTGGCGTAAGAGGAAGAGATTTTAATAAGGAATAAAAACTCAAGATAGAGATCGATTTCTTTTCTGAATCATGGGATAAAAGTCAATGGCATTAATAAAAATAAAACTCAAGCCAAAGATCGATTTCTCTTCTGAATCGTGGCATAAAAGATAATGACATTAATAAAAATAAAACTCAAGCTAGAGATCGATTTCTCTTCTGAATCGTGGCATAAAAGACAATGACATTAATAAAAATAAAACTCAAGCCAGAGATTGATTTCTCTTTTGAACTGTGGCATAAAAGACAATGACATTAGTAAAAATAAAACTCAATCCAGAGGTCGATTTCTCTTCTGAACCGTGGCATAAAAGGAAGTGACATTAGAAAAAATAAAAACTCAAGCCAGAGATCGATTTCTCTTCTGAATCGTGGCATAAAAGGCAGTGACACTAGTAAAAATAATAACTCAAGCCAAATATTGATTTCTCTTTTGAATCATGGCATAAAAGGCAGTGACATTAGTAAAAATAAAAACTCAAGCCAGAGATCGATTTCTCAATGAACCCGTGGGCATAAAAAGACAAAGATTCTAACCATGCATAGTATTAAAACAATTAGCTAAGCCCAATAGTTATCAAAACTGTCATGCAATTACCAGATCTAAATATTAAACAACATTTTACATAGCACAAAATTCATGCTAACATCTAACCACGAACACGATTGCAGAGGATTTCCCTTCAAATAAAAGGAGCACAACGCAATTCCCCAATGCCTGCCCCTCGACCTCTCCCCCCCCCCTTTTATAGGAAAAACACATAGGGACAAGTGGCAGATTTACTGATAGGTTTCCCTTTTAGGGTGGAGTAAAATCCTCCTTGGATTCCAAGATGTTTCCTTGGTTAAAATTTCTATGCCAGGGAGGGAGCAACACCTACTCATCCACTTCCATATGTAATCAATGATACTATTGACCATTCCCCAAATAAAGGAAAAAGGTATACATTTCTTTTTTAATAATATCACTCACTTATTAAAAACAAATTTCAATAAAAACAAAGGGCATCGAGTAATATAGTTATTTGTAAGTAAATAAATTATAAGAATGATAAAGTATTATGAGGGTCAAGTAATAATTTGAGGCATAAGGTAATTGGAACACGTGTATCATTAGTGGACATATCTACATTCAAACATATTCCCAACATAAAGTCATAGACTATGTCACTTTATGGGTATAAAGAGCCCCCCTAATAAAATTAAAATAAACGTATCACCATCCATCTTTCTTTTCCAGTTCCCCGACTTGACTAAGATTATAATTTTCCCACTAGTGGATATGTTTCCCTATGGTTTGGTTGTATCAAGTTCACCCTCTAAGTCAAAGAGTCGAATTCCTAACCCAAGGTGTTAGACTCATAGTCACCTTTTTCTAAGCTTTGTATTTTTGGATGGGGGTCATGAGGGGACATTACATCCTTTCCCCCTTAGATTTAACACCGTCCTCGGTGTTACCTATTCTTCCCTCCTCGTCTCCATTCTTTTTCGGTTCTCATTGCTTGCTTTTGTATTTCCTAATCCCTCTGATTAATGGGATTGGGTCCTCATCTTGCATTTATAATTATATATATATATATGCATATATACTAGCATCGACATTGAAAACAATGTATAACTTAGAAATCCAATACTATACAATTTCCATAATCCACAGTGGTTCCGATATACATGTCAGTTCTATTTTCCAATAAATAGACATATTACCTCATAGGTACAAGTTTACCTGTAATGTACATACCTCTTCCTCGCACTTTTCTCTGGATGTCTTCCATCCCAGCACTCCAAGTGCTAACAGTACTCCGAGTACCAATCCAAGCCACCCAACACAAGGGCGATATCCTTCCTTAGGCGTATCTCCTTCTTGTGCTATTCAGGGCACTTCACCATTACTATTTTCTCTGGATGTCCTCCATCCCAGCACTCCAAGTATCGATTCAAGCTACCCAACACAAGGACGATACCCTCGTATCTCCTTCTTGTGCTATTTAGGGCACTTCACCAAGCTGAGGCACCTCTGTTCTTGCACACCACCACAACACCTAGAGGTTAGTCTCTTCACAGAGCCCCCACTCTTGTGACAGTCCTCTTAATGTGCGCGGAATGAGTCTTAACCAAAATGTCTTACATCTAGGCATCCCCAGAATGCATAATGGTCCTTAGTTGGCCCGAGGGAAAACATGTAGCTTTCCTCCACTACCTTCATCACCACTTCCTCGTGGTGACAACTTTATGCACATGAGATATTCCTCATATCTTCTTAACTCATTATAGTCCTAGACCTTTATCCTTCCTCATGGCCACAATTTTTCCCCTGCCTACAATCACTCCATAGGTGGTTAGTTTATCATATTAAAGACATCAATTTTTTTTATCATAAGTCATGTCTTACTTCATTTCTCATTCATCAGATAAGAGCCTTTATACTAGTGTACTCTTTCTACCACTAAGGCATTTATTGATTTTAAACACAACGCATTTTATTACTCACCTCAGTTGCACTGTAGCCCAAGTTCGTAAGTTAATCCAATTTCATGACTTTAAATATTTGTTGTCGTACCTTGTGAGTACGCAAGAAATATCAATAGTCTCTATGTGCACATCCTGATTCCTAGGATTTACTTGCATGCCAGTTATTACAATAGTTGAAAATTGCATCTAAACTGAATCTCTTCACCACAACCTTTCATTCCGGTTCTGCACTCACTTAGCATTCATTTAGTGGCTAATGAAATATAATTATAACTTCTTATAAGCAATACACATTCTACTTTATAATAGTTCACAAGATAGCATCTTTAGAAACCAATTAGTATACACTTATATCATCATTTACCATTATTTCAAGAGCTATTAATTTACGACAAGATGATAGAAATTCCCTGACAACACCTAACTCTACCTAAAGTTTATGTCCATTTAGGACTCAAGTCATATGCTATTGGTGTGCACACATGTAGGAGGAGCATCAAGGGTCTGGTCCAGCCAATTTCCTCATATTTTCTTCATGGAACCACCTTTGAGAACCGACAATTTGTTCAACCTGTCAAGTAGGCCCAGCCATCACAATTGTCTTTAGCGACCAGCAATTTATTAATAAAACGTTAGTGTTTATGCATTTTAACACTCCTAACATCCATTCTACACAATGTACATTTTTTTTTTCATTCAGATGTGGCGCAGAAGACAAGTTAAGCTAATAGCAAATAACGTCTTTAAATGAAGTGCATCAACAATAATTTTTAAAAAACAGGCATTAAAGCATTTCCTTAATATGGAACTGGTGGGGATTTAACTGAATCCCTTTGTCTATAGGAGAAATAATGTTAATACACCACTTGAATACCATTCTATGATTCCAAGAATCTGAAGTGACTTTTCTTTGTACTATTGTCACACATTTTACTTTACAGTTTGGGTGCTAGACCTTGAACTTAAAACAACACCTATTACTCTTTGCTAGGCCTTAGTCATTGTTGCTTAAGAACAATGCCCATAATAAAACATAATGCATTTAGACTCCCAAAACCTATTACAGGACCTACTATAAGGTGTTCAATGCGACATCCTAAAGTGATGTAAGACACAAGTTTAACTTGCCTTGAAAATTCCAGGTAATGTTGCTAGCCCTGTAAAGAGCCTAATTTTTTTTTAAAGGTGCATTATCAATCAGTCTAGTTAATTATGCTCCTACGCTACCTTTAATACTTCTGTGTAGTGCTTGGAAGAAATAAAAGTGAATGCCATTGCATAACACCACTTGACATTTGATCCTATGCCTCGTATATTCAACATGTCAATACTCATTTCCGCTCATGTTTTGAGGTAGAGAAGCAAAGTTACCATTATAAAAGACCATGATAGATGAAATTAAAATGTCGTGTGAAACTTCAAACCTAATCGCATGAATTTTTACTTAATATCACATATTTAGCTCTCCTAAACTGCTTTAACAGATGGCAAGTCCGACAACAGCTCCTATGATTCTTAATCCGCATACATTGTTGCAACAACTTTCCAAGATTTTATTACATTGCCAAATTCGATACCTGACTTTAGCAAAGGGAAAAACAATATAGAATTTAACAACTTCAATGCAACATGCTGGTTTTAGACATTAGTTATATCAAGATGCAGTCAAGAAGACAACCCCTAAACATGATCTCATTACTTGTCATATATTTTTTTGTGCCATCTACTTAAATATCCTTAGTAAATATGCCCAACAGTTTCTTCAACGAAGATTTCCAACTTAGGTGTAATATTGTTAATGGTAGTATAGCAAGTTGTTTTTCATATTTTTTCAACTCTTCATATAGCTAAATAGAGTGAGGTCTACAGCTCAGTTTAACACTGCCCAGATGAGAACAACTATATTCATTGCTTTATTCAAGATTCATATAGGCCCAATTCAGTAAGGATTGCATCTCCAAACATTGGAATATACTGCTTAATGTAAGAGGAGCTGGGCAGTATTGTTCTCTTAACTAGTCTTATACCAATAACCAACAATAACAATGAATTAGCACTTGGGCTAAAGTATGTCTTAGTAATAATACCAGGTCTATCTTTTCATATCTAGATGGTGCCAATTTTGTGTATGATGGATGATTCTTCCTTTATAACATGGTTAATGACATTAAGATGGAAAATTACGTTTGTTCTCAAAAGAAAAAGGAAAGAGTAAGCAAGAATGTTTGACTAAAAATTCAAACTTACACCTATCACAACTATCCAGAAGAGAGTCCTAAGACTACGAGTAAGATCTTCCAAGTCAATACCCATAGCACCCTTATCAAATTTAACTAACTTTGAGCATGACTCACCATAAGAATAGCATTACAGAAAGAAATTCTTTTTATAAGAAAAAATAGGTGTAAGGATAGAGACTTCCATTTTTGCCACTAAGATAATTTGGAAAACATTCTAGCTCAGTTTAAGAATGTGTCTATATTCCTCCCTTGTGTATTCTAGGAAAAGATACTTTTATACTAGAGATCAAACATTCATCATGCAAAGAAACTTAAATAAGTGATTAGCATGGTACTTATCTGGCTTCAATTCGACAATTGACAATCGTGTCGCAATTTCTTCCCAATATAATTCGACTTTCCTACAAAATCATCATGTTAGCCCATTCTTAAGGGTCCAGTGTTGTAGCTGGCTCTGATACCATATGTGACGTCCCCACAATACCTTGCTACGGGATTTGATAAAATGGGTAAATATTCTCATCATTTTATTGCTCTTTAAAGCTTTAACTCATTCAAGTAATGTGCCTTTTAGTTGTTTGTCTGCAAATACGTTTAGTAACCCTTTTCACCAATAAACATTTACACTGCATCATATACTAACATCTTATGTAAAAAGAGCATGCAAAACATAAAGATACAAAAGAGGAGATAACCATATATGTGGTTCACCTCCTTCATGAGGCTACGTCCACCAAGCTTTTGTTAGTATTTTTATTAATTCCTCCAAAAGGGGGGTACAATGATGTGACTTATCTGTTACAAATCGATTCCGCCTTGGCTCCGCACCATCAGTTAGTTTACAACCGATACAGGTTCTATGATCTCACGTCCTAAAACACCTTGAGTTAGAATTTGGTATAGAAAGACAACTTAATCCCTATAATGTCATGTGGCTTTGTCCT